>JACGTP010000001.1:0-40495 GCA_023678845.1 Mischocyttarus mexicanus
CGAATCCAAAAGAAATTCAATACGAATGAACCATTTTAATATTTTTTATCTTGAGTGTTTGAAAAATGAATAAAAGGAAGAGAGAGTAGTTATTTGGCCAAGATGTAGTTGATTATGCATCATTATGAAATAAATCTAAAGAAGAAATATAAGAAAGAAATATAAACTAAACATTCTAACGTTCATCTAAGCCAGTAGTTAGAGAATGTTTTTCACCTGTGAACATATAAAATTTCTTTTCGAATAATTCTCTCTATATAATTCTTCTATGATGTTTGTTTACATGTTAGTCACGTATATAGAGCAGTGCATTCTATGTATGTGTGTGTGTGTGTGTGAGAGATTATGAGATAGTGATTCGAGAGGTATTTCAACGTCATGTCGAGTAACACTGCTAGTAATAAATAACAAAATATACTCTAATAAAATTTATTCTCATATTTATATTATTTTATTTCTGTTACAGGTAAGTGAAAATCGTATTCTGCGTAAACCCCATCACCATAATTACCCGCATAAAAATAAGTGAGTAAATAATCAAAGATAAAATAGATTACATATGTGAACTCGATGGTAAGAGATTTCAAAATGATGCCGTTTTTTTCTCTCTCTCTCTTTCTCTCTCAGGAATGTCTCGTTTCTATAATATAATAATAATCATCCTAACTCTCTAGCATAACTTTATCAGTCTTGTCCGACGTTCTCTCGCGAGAAAGGGGATATCGCTGTCGTCGAGATCCTCCGGGGATCCCTCTCACGCGACACCCTTTTCCTACTCTCCTCCTTCTCCTCCTCCTCCCTCTCTTCTTCTTCTTCCTCCTCTCTCTCTCTCTCTCTCTGATTCTTGGTTAAAGGGTCCTGCGGATTCTGCGGCTCGACGAGAACGATCCTCGGCCGTCCTTATCTTCGGCGGCCAGTCGACGTTCTACAACTTAACCCTTCTAAGGCAGAATACTCACTGTGCACGAGATTACCTTCGCGAAAGACTACCCTTCCTTCCTTCCTTCCTTCCTTCCTATCCATCCTATTTTCCTCCCTCTAAAACCACCCATCCTCTCTCTCTTTGCATATTCTCTTACCACCAACAACTTCGAAAGTTACCGGAAAGTTTCGAAGACTAATTTCTTCATACGTGTTCATGAAACGGTTTACGAATGTTGTAATTTTTGGTTACTACTCCTGTCACTCTCTTTACACCTACACACCTTATCCCTTATATTATTCTATTTCTTAGCTGGAATGTTTCGAAAACTTGAGTCGAACTTTTTTGGTCCGTTAAATGTAAAAATATGTTCTGATTTTTGAATGGTGAATTTTTATTAATTTAAAATAACTTAAACACACTACACTTTTCTCTCTTCTTCAACCCCATATTCAATTATCATCTCTTCATAATTCGAAATTCATCTGAATATTTTGTAAGACGAAAGTTGAAATTTTTTTGTTGATACCAATTATCAAAAAAGGTTTACATTAAATGATTCCTAATTTTGATGAATTAATTATTATCAAAAAACTGAAGGATTGTAAAAACAACAAATATACTTTATTAGACTTTTATATGTGGATGGTCGGTTTTAAAGATTAGGGATACTTGATAAAAGGGAATGTTTTACAATAACGGCATAGATAAAAAGACGGACGTTTGAAAAGAGAGGAGGTATGAATACGCGTTAACGTACACGAGAAAAGATTGAAGAATAAGAGAATGAGTAAGAGAGAGAAAGAGAGAGACAGAAAGAGAGGAGAGAGGAGAGCTGTTGAGAAAAGGCTGCTGTCGGCCGATAAGACGGCTAAGATTGACGGATATGAATGTGCTGAAAGAAGCCTAGGGTGGGTGAAAAAGATTCGTCGTTCTCCTTCAATACAAACTTCTTATCCATGGTAACAGATCGCGAAGAAATTCTTATTTCTCTTTCCTTCATAAGTGAGCGTATGAACGCTCCCCCCTTCCTTTGCCTATCCCATCCCTTCACCCTTCTCTACCTCACACAGACACACGCACATACACGAACGAATCTATAAACGAGGAGATAAATATTACAAAAATACGGAAAGGGTGTTTTATTTCCCTTTCTCCCCCCTTCCCGCACCCATCGGCACCCTTTCTTGAAGACACGAATCGAAGATAGGAATTATTTTATTTTATTTGTAGTTTTCTTTTTTTCTAATCAATATTTACTCTCATATATTATTATATATTACAAATTAATACTCCAATCTTTACCGAATTTACTTTAATTTTTGTTAATCACATATCTCCCCAAATATAAAATGCAAACTATTATAAAATAATAATTAAAATAAAAATAAATATAAAATACAATATATACATATATATGTATATTAAAGAAAACTTGAAATAATCTTAAGAAAACTTGATAACTAATTGTATAAGATCTAACTAATCTAATCATAGTATTCTCTAAAACAGTATCTAAGTGATACGCAGCGATACTCCCAAAGGTAACTTGCGTTTTAACCTGCGCCAAGGGAAAGGGGATGATAGTTGCTCGGTGAGAGCGAGATTGGGGCACGGGGGTGGTATTTAGATATTCTAATGGCTGCCTGATAACGGGACGCGCCACCATCCGCGATAAAGACGCCGCTACCACCTCCCACCTCCACCTCCACAACCACCACTACCACCACCATCATCACTACTACTACTACTACCATAGTACTCGAAGGGTTCCCATATACTCCTAGAGTGTGAGAGTGAGTGAGTGAGAGAGTGAGTGAGAGAGTGAGTGAGAGAGAGAACGACGCTGTGCTTCGCTGATAACGGAACTTGCGCTCGTTGTTTACGTATACGCTCTTCGCCTAAGGTATGCCTTTACGTCCAGGTTACATACATTGATACAAACATAGAACACATACATATATAAGTTTATATATATATATGTAACCCCCTTACGATATCACTGATACGAGACGTAGAGTTCCACCAACCCACCCACCCACACTGACTCCTCCCTTCACCACCACCTTTCGTAATTCTTGATAGCACTTTCGACATTAATGACGTAAACACGTCGACAAGTGGGACAAGTAGTTCAATACGTGCTCATATATATTTTTTTTGACTTACGTTTATTGAGTTTTGTCTTAAAAAAAAAAAAAAAGTTTAAGTTAATTTTCGAATTTATTTATATTTTATATTGGATTAGTGGACAAAAAATTGTCGAATTGTTAGCCACAATTTAATGAGAAAATTGTACATTTTTTTCCCATCAACCCAATATTTTTAATATAATAATATATAATAATGTACGTGTGATACGATTCGTTGCAATATCGAAATTTTCTATATGTAAAAAAAAGAAAATATTTGTATACATGCAGGTAGAGTACTTTACCATAGGATGTATCTTTGAATCATGTTCACGGTTTTCGTTTCGTTTCGTGTGAAAGTAAAAAAAGAAAAAGTAACGAAAATAAAATAAAATAAAATAAAATAAAATGAAATGGTGAAAAGTGGACGATAAGGAAGTCGATAAATCACGAGGTGAACAAAAAAAAAAAGAACAAAATAAAGAAAGAGAAGAAACAGAAGAAAAGGAAACAGTAAGAACTTATACGAGCTGTCTGCAATTATATTTTATAAATTAATCTTCTCCACTCTCTTTCTTTCTCTTTAACGATTCCACCTTTTTTTTCTCTCTTTAATTATCCGCGCATCGAGATTCACGAGTCGAAGAAACACGAAAGGAAGATGCTGTTCTTCTCCGATTACCAAGTGATCGTCGTCCCCTTCTCGCGATCCAGTTACATTCATACGATCAGAATGCAAAGAATACGAAGAGATGTAGAAAGTAACAACACACACATACACACACACACACACTCTTTCTTTCTCTCTCTTTCTTATATACATTCAGGTGATATCGAAGGTCCTGGAGAAAAAAAAAGGGGAGAAGGGGAAGTTCGAGGAAAGGATCTCTCAAACACCCTACACCATTCTCCTCTCCTTCCTAACTCTTTCTCTCACTTATATTCGTTTGACCATGTTCGGAGTCGTGGAAGGAACCTGCACACTTGGGATGAACATACACAAGCCCGAGCACGAATGATCTCTCTTTCGTTTCATCTCCTCTCCTCTCTCCTCTCTCTTTTCATCTCAAGGTGTGGAACGTGTTAAACGTTATCCCCAGGTTGCGCTTGGTGTCCAGGCCCGCGTTCTCTCGAGATATGTTAATCAGCGTCTGGTGCAAAACGATTCTGAAACCCTTGAGAGACGATAGGTTTCGTGCGTTTGCGTGCCTCCAATCGTCCTGGTAAGTCTTCGGTAATTATAAATCACCCCCTCTTCACCCTTATGTTAATTTCTTACGATTACTTTTTATTATTTTTTTCTTCTTCTTTTTCTTTTTTTTTCTTTCTTTATTTCTTTATTTCTTTCGGACCAAACAGTCGCGACTATATATTTCACGATCTCTAATTAGGCTGTGAGAAAGAAGGGAAGAGAAAAAGAGATCAAGAATCTCAACGAGAAGAAGAAAACTTTCTCTCTCAGTCTCTCTCCTTTTACCCTTTTTCATTCGACTAAGGATTTCTATCATAATTGCCATTATAATCTTTTATTATCATTTAATTTATATTTCTTTTCTATTTATTTATTTATTTATTTATTTATTTGTAATCGACGTTTTAAGAATTAGATACTAAATCCAACGTATAAGAGAGTTTTTCTCGAAGAAAAATGGTGGCGAGTTTTTAAAAAAAAAAAGGTTTTAGCTTAAAATAGGAGAACGTGGAAAAAAGATGGAGACAGATAGATAGATAGATAGAAATAGAAAACCAAGTGAGAAAAAGAGAGAGAGAGAGAGGGAAGGGGGATGGCAAGGGGTTGGGTTTGGGAGAAGGGGAACAAGCGGGAAACGATATCGGTGCCATATTAGAGGAAGTTATAAATCGCAACGAATCTAAAATTGATCTTTTCTGGAAAGGGAGAGCTAGCGGTTCGCGGCATCGTCGTCGTCGTCGTCGTCGTCCTCGTCGTCTTCTTCTTCGTACTTCCCCTTTCCCTCCCCTATTCCTCCTTCTCTACGACCATCACCACCACCATCAGCACCTCTTCTACTTCGAGCCGGAATTCGCACCTCGCTCGTTTTTACGGCCATGTGTATTTCCTCGCGTGTACATTCAACACATACCCCTTTTGAATTTCCCTCTCCATCCCCTCTTTATCACCACCCCTTTTCTCTCTCTCTCTCTCACTCTCTTTTGGAAAGCATAGGTGGTACACGCGAGAGGGTAGAAATCAAAGAGAGAGAGGGTGTGTTTGTATGCGAGAGAGAGAGAGAGAGAGAAAGGGAAACGGCTAGGCAGCTATCGAGAGAAGCCTTCGCGAGATATATCGATTGCGACGCGTCTGCGAGTTCGAGATAAGCTCGATCCGCATAGCTTCGGCTGTCGTGCCTCCCCCACTATACTCCTCCTCTTCCTCCTCTTCCTCTAGCAACCCCTTCCAACCCCTTCGTACCCTCAAACCTTCTCCTTTCTACCATTTCTCCTCATCCTTCTCCATCTCTTCGTCCAACCATCGACACCTTTCTCTCTCTCTCTTTCTCTCTTTTTCTCTTTTTCTCTCTTTTTCGTTTTCTCTCTTCTCTCGAACGAGCGGAACTGGCCTGCCTGCCGTTCTTGCCTGCTAACGATCTTCGGACTCTTTCAGGGAAACAACCTCGAACGTATTTCCAACTCGTTTCTAGATGATTCAAATCTTTACTCGATTATTTGCTCACTCAGTATTCTCTCTCGTTCTATCTCCTTCTTTCTTTCTTTCTTTCGATTTTTCTTAATCTCTTTTTTTTATCTATTCATTTCTATCAATTAAATATCGTATCTTCTTTCACGCATCTTCTATTATCCGATAATCCTGTCTATGTAAGATTGAAACCTTTCTCCGATAAGGAATTGATCTTTCGATCCCGTACCAGAATAATGAATTCATTCACTCTTAGATTAACGTTATCACGTTCCAATGTATGTAAGTTATGTATATATATGTGTTTGTAGAGTGTATGAGTGTAAGATTAGAATGTATAAAGATCATTCTTAATTTATTTTATTTATATATATTGAGTTGGTGGAAAAAAATGTCGGATTTTCTCATTGAATCGTGACTAAAAATCCGACACTATTAATATAATTAAAATGATGATTATACAATAATCAAATAAATGTATAATACTTCACAATCTAAGTGATATCCAAACAGAGTTACTTTGGTTCTAAAATTTGTATTTAATTTATTTAAATGTGTATCTATATTATTAAATTAATATAAATTTCTAAATTTTTAACATCACACACACACACACAGACTCAAATACACATATATATTAAATATTAATATTTCTATTTTCCATTTAAATCAATACGAATTTTGTCCATTAAATCCAATACATTTGTTATTAGAAATAGAGACTTCGTTAAGAGACATCAATGCACCAGAATTCAACAGAACATATTCATCAGAAAAGCCAGCAGAGTTCTAAAACATGATCGAAATATCGAATAGTTATCAAACGAAGTAAGAAGTGTATGACGAATCGATATAAATCTTATTATTCGAGAGTCTCGAAAACTTTGCAAGCTCATTATATTCTACAAACGGAATCCTCCTAACGTTGTCTCAAGTAACAGTCAGACACGACAAGTTTCAAGTAGGTAGGTTGTTTGATACCAACCAACCCAACCAACCCAACCAACCCAACCCAGAACCTACTGCGATCCGACGGTATCCAGACTGAAACGATCCATCACGTTTCAACACGAATTCAACGCACGATCGCGTTCTATCGTGCAATTAATGTCTGCACTCCATGATCTCGCCATGAACAAAATCTTCAGTGAGGCATATTTTGTAGCCGTCGATGATCGAACTTCTTCCCTTCATCATTCGATATTTTGTATCCCGCCTTAGGGCAATACGAAAGGGGCTTGTACGTGTGCATTTTGATAAACCGGGGAACGCGAACATTTTTTCTCCTTTAAAAATCACCCGATGGAAGTGATGACTCCTTTTAACGAAGAATTTCGTGGAAACGACAATTTTAACGTAAACCCGACTTCAAGTAACACTTTTCATGTTTCATTCTTACTTTTTCCTTTTTCTGTTTAAGGCAAAGGGGTTGTTTTTTCGTGTTTTTTCGGATTCGACGAATTCTATTCGGATGGTGCACGCGAAAGAGCATTTAATATTACTAGAAAACTATTCGAGTTTCTTTTTTTCTTTTGGCAAGACTAATACCAACAACAAGAGGCATGAAATAAGTAGTACTTACTTACCTACGTACTTTATACTTGCACGATATAAGCTCGTTTCCTACTCGTATTTTCTTTTTCTTTTTCTTTTTTTTTTTTACAAATACGCAAAAGGAATGAGTACTGATTGCAGTCGCAATCAGTCGCTTTTTAAATCCCAACTCGAGTGATTTTGATCGTATATATAATATAAACCCTTTTCTCTTTATTTTAATCTCAATCGTTCGATCAGGTCAAAGTAACATGCAACGATTTGAATCTTACAGCTCGTTTAACTTTAATGATTTATATTGTGCGTTTAAAAAGTGCGTGTTTTATGAGAAAATTATTTTCAATTTTTTCAATCCTTGACGATCTTTCGCAAAAAATTTATCTCCAATTTAAATTTATTCTTCGATTAAAAAGAAGTAATACGCCAATTATTGCAAAACGAAGAACACGAATGAAGTTACGGGAAATAATTTCCAATATTCCTGAACATTCAACATCGAACATATCATTTCGATAATATATACCAAAAGATCGTCTTTATAATAAAGAAATTAAAAAAATAAAATGGATTCCTCGATTTAAAAAGAGACCAACAACTTGTAGTTGTTACAAAACGAAACCAACGAACGAAGAAACGTGAAATAATTTCCAATATACATGAACATTTAACATGAAACATATCATTTCGATCATTTCAAAAGATCGTTCTTTAATAAAGAAATTAAAATAAAATATCTGTTATTCGATTTAAAAAACAACCGACTATTCAAAATGATTATAATACGAAACGAAAAGAAACGTGAGATCACTTTAAAGTATCTCTTTTACGAATTATTCGAACGAGTGAGTCTAACAAAATGTTTAATACCAATGGATATTAACCATTACTTGGTAATTAAATTAGACACGGTAATTACGTTAGATCACGCGTGCCTTAAGGGAGTGTAGGTTATTTCTTGGCATCGTGTTACCATTATCGTACGACATATATTATTGTAACTACCTTTCTCTTTCTCTCTCACTCTCTAACTTTCTCTCAAAGTTCCGATCGGTATTCATTACGCTAATATCACGTCATTCAGTGGCATCCTGTAATCAAGCGGCTCATTCGACGTTCATTTCTTGGTTGGTTGGGTTGGTTGGGTTGGTTGGGTTAGTTGGTTCGCCATGTGCGGTTAGGTTTGCCATGTGCAGTTGGTTTACCACCCCCCGGAGCGAAGGCCGAGCTGTGTTATTAGAAGACCATCCTGGTACTGTGCGAACAGGCCTCCTGTTCTTTCCGTGTAAGACAGTAGGTAGTTCTCATCGAGATTTATCGAACTACTACTACTACTACTACTACTAATACTGCTACTACTACATTGATACTCTACTCTTTATTCATTTCTTTCTGCACCTGTTCGTTTAATTCTTACCAATAATAATCGACGACGTCAACGATTAAGATGAATTACTGCTGATCTTGATCATGAATTAATTAAATCCTTCGACGATTATTATTACGTTAATAACATTAAACTGTAACAAGAGTTTAACGTTACAAGACTCTCTTCTGTGTGTGTGTGTTGATTTTATAGTCTAACCTAATGGTTTCTTCCACAATTGGTAATACGATGGTAAAAGAAAATAATAAGAGTTTGAATTCTCTTTAAACGGAAAAGGGAAAATGTTGTTAGTTTGAACCAACTCCACCTCTTCCTCTTCCTCCTTCTCCTCCTCTTATTCCTCTTTCTTCGTATTTCTGTTCCTCCACCTCCTCCAAACATGGCAAGTTGCTTTCTCGCGATATCACGTTCTTTGGTATCCCTTTTGCTAAAATCGCGTCCACCTTGTGCCTTTCTCTTTTTCTTCATCTTCCTCTTCCTCCTCCGTACTCTCCTACTCCTCTCTTACTTCTTCTTTTTCTTTACACAATATTGTCTTTCGAAGGATAAGAATTTTGACGATCGATATTATCGAGCTTGATTCAAGGGCACCATCATTTTCTATTACAATTATTCCCCTTATTTGTTCATCAAGTTTTCCTGTCTCTCGGATCCCTTCGGAAAAGAAAAAAAAACCCGAGACGACATCGTTTGATTCGTTCTTTTTGATTTTATTTTTCTTATTTATTTATTTATTTTTTATCGCCAGATTCCGTATGGATAATTGGCCAATCGTTGAAAGCCGCCACGAAGCCGCCATGCGAACTTGCTCTCTTTCTCTTCTCGCGAATACGAAAGAAAGAGAAATAAAGAAAGAGTGAGAGAAAAAGAGAGAGAGAGGGAGAGAATGAGTGAGTGCATAAGATCGACAAGGATCTTTCGATCCTTGGTGCCGCGCCGGTTCGAAGTCCTCCTCCAAGCGTGCTGATCTATGAATGGGTCCAGAGACCGGAGGAGGCCAAACGATTCCGATTGGTCGAGAGGTTTACCACTCTGCAAACCGTTCGACCAATCCTTCGATACTCTCTTTCTCTCTCTCTCTCTCACTCTCTCTCTCTCTCTCACTTTTAGTTTAACTCTCTCAACTGCCTGCCATCTCCACCTCCTTCACCTTCTCCGTTTTTTATCGAACCATTCCTCCTCTTCTTCTTCCTCCTCCTCCTCCTTCTCCTCCTTCTACTCTTCTTCTTCTTGTTCTTATTCTTGTTCTTCTTCTTCTTCTTCTTCTTCACATTCGTCCTTTCGATCCTTTCTAGCAAAAGGCTGCTTAAGCATTGTTTGGAAATACGCGTTTAGATCGAACAAAGATACCCGACTTCTTATTTCTTTTTATTTGATTTTACTCGAACACACACCCCCTCCCCCCATTCTATCGTCGTCCGTGATTTTTGCTCGTTCATTTACCCTCTTCCTCTCTTTCCCTATTCCCTATTCTTATTTTTATTTTTATTCTTCTTCTTCCTTCTTTTACCAAGAGACATAAGAGAAACACCACTAGCCAACCAACCAGCAGCGTGCCTTTCCTTAACATAGTGGATCGTATCCTTCGAGCATATAGGTACGCGCGCCCAAGTCTTGTACGCAATTTGTTCACGTCGAGAATGGTAGTCCCCTTCGTGCGTTACGTTCCAACAAACGTTACGTTACCTTCTTCTACCTTCATCGAATGACCACTATAAGACTATTCCAAGATTTAGTCGGATTTCCTAGACTCGACGTATTCCCCCCTTTCTTATACCTTTTTTCTCTTTTTTTTTCTTCTTTTTACCTTTTTATACCTTTACTCAAGGTAGACGATATTTTTCTTTTTCTTTTTTCTCTTCATTGGATTTTATTTACTCTAAAAAAGGAATTGAACATTCAAAGTTGGGAAGATTTATAAGAGGCTATCTTTGACTCCATGATGCAACGTCACTCCATCAATGTTCCTCTTCTTCTTCTTCTTCTTCTTCTTCTTCTTCTTCTTCTTCTTATTTGGGGTTCATTTTTCTGTTTAGGTTAATTTTAATGATAGTACAAGAAGATCCTTTTAGACGATTAATAGGATTTACAAACCTGGTAATAGTATCCAATCAATAATTTTTTTCTCCCCTTTTTAATATTGATCATCGATTTATAAATTATATAATCACCTGTTAAAAAATATTTCATAAAGTAATAACAATTCTTCTAAATTTATTTGATGTATCGAAGTAATAAAAAATATTGAGTTGCTAAAAAAAATTTATCAGATTTTTGGTCACAATTCAATGGGAAAATCCAACATTTTTTTTTTCCATTAACCTAATATTATTATAAACAAATTAAAAAGTAAAAAGTGTTATATTATTATAACATATTGTAGATTTTAACTATTAGATAGAGTAACTCTTATAGCGTCAATAAATTGTTCTTTAAGAAATAGATGGTTCGTAACATCCGACTAAAAGTCCCCACGTCAGTATAAGTCAGCGACGGACACCACAGTGAAAAGAGAATGGAATGTGTGTTCTTTAAAGTTCTACCAACAAGTGTTCTAACAGCGATCAGTGTCGGTGGACGAGGGAACGATTAGCTCGAGAAACGGGTTCAAGACGTGCGAATCTAAGGCAAAGAGCTAACAGAAATCTAGCAAGTTAGCAAGCAAGCAAGTTAGCAAGTTAGCAAGGAAAGAAGAAAGGCAGGTAAGCAGCAGGTAAACAGGTAGCAAGTAAACAGGCATGGGGCTTATCCTTTACTTTCTAAGTCCAACTGGCAGAGAGAAAGACTACTCTTCTGTTCTGTTCTGTTAGATTCTGTTCTGTTAGAATCTGTTCTGTTCTGTTCTGTTCTCTCTTTTCGTTGGCGGGACGTCGAGGTTCGCGTTCGACGATAAATCCAGCTCGCAGGGAAAACGTCTCGTTAGTCGCCAAAGTGCACACGCGAGAGGAGAAGTAGAAGAAGAAGAAGAAGAAGCAGAAGAAGAAGAAGAAGGAGAAGTCGAGAAAGATCTTTCGGAGATCCAACGAGATCCGAACGGGCGTCGAGGTCACTACCGACCTCTTGTTGTCCTCCTCCTCCTTCTCCTTCTTCTCCTTCTTCTCTTTCTTCTTCTTCTTCTTCTTCTTCAACGACGATTACTACTACACTACTACTACTATTACTTCTACAACTATTTCTTATTCTTGTCCGATTTACCCTGTTTTCGTTTTTCGTCTTGAAAATACTAAGGGAGCAAAAAGAATTCCAACTCAAAAGCTCAAACGTTAGGAAGAATCCTGACAATAATGCGATCAATTGGTCACTAATAGGTACAAATGAAAAAGATCCAAATTTCAAATTATCAATGATCTTGTAAGAACAAAAATGGTGTAGATAAAGTGTCCATCATTGTATTCGAATATATATTGGGTTGGTGGAAAATAAATGTCGGAATTTTAGCCACAATTCAATGGGAAAATTCCGACATTTATTTTCCACCAACCCAATATTGTAAAAAACAAATAGAAAATAATATTAACGTGTTAAATTAAATGTAACATAATTGGATACCTAAATGTTATAATATTTTGAGATGATGCACGATATTATTGGTCAGAAATTGTTTGATTCAATTTCAAAGAATAAAAACAAATTAAACGAATAAGACGAGAGGTAAATAAGTTTTGCTAAACCAAACTTATTATCGATCAGGGATAAAATCTTGTAATAAAATATAAAAAAAACAAAAACCCATAAACGTTATGTAGAGGAGTAGAAATCGAGTGAGGCGGCCCTGAGGAAGAAGACACACCGGGATACGTTGTAGAAGCCGGCAAACCGCTAATTTAATATCTCTCTCTCGTCCTTTATTTTCGCGCGGCTAATGGCAGCAAATTTACTCGCAGCTCGTTATCGTCGGCACTCGCCGTCTCGGCTAAAGAAAAGGGGGAAAGAGAAAGAGAAAGAGAGAAAGAGAGAGATACAGAGAATAAGAAGGAGTAAAAGTAAACGGAAAGACTCTTTCATTCCTTCGGCACCCACCACTTTCAAAAGACTTACGACTTCATCAACAAAATGGATAAACAATACAAACAAAAATTGCCATTATATCAAACTGCATCAAATAAAAACGACACAAATAGAAAGAGAAGAAGAAAAAGAAGAAGAAAAGGTGGAAGATGTTTCTTTGGTTTTATAAAACCTTTTTTTAATTTAATTTCCTAAATTCAAATAATTTGATTAGAAGTTAATCACCATAGTCCGAAGAATAAACAATTTCACCAACAATAAAATAAGAAGAAGAAGAGCAAAATATGTTACACCTGGGTACTTCAGAATTTTTTTAATCAGACCAAATTTTTACATTTAAATGATCTTGTAAAATGGATAACCTACCACGTGGTAGTTTATTTTTATTTATAGGATTATACAGAATAGTGTACGTCACAGGGTGTAGGAGAGTAAAGCAAAGACAGAGCAACTTGGTTTGCGCTTGGAAGAAGGTGTACGAAAGAGAGAGAGAGAGAGTGTTAGAGTTAGAGTTAGAAAGAGAGAGAAAGAGAGAGAGAGAGTGAGAGTGAGAGAGAGAGAAAGAGAAAAGGGGGTGATGGTTTATAATAAAGCCTGCAGGGTCCAAGATACGTGGCTGGCAGGCGTTATCAAACGGGTCCAGCATTCGAGTCTCGCCGCAAAACCCTCCCTTGGAAAGCCGTGCTATCCAACTCACTCTCTCTCCTTCTCTCTCTTTCTCTTTCTCTCTCTTTCGTTATGTTGTCCTCGAAACGGGCGCGTTCGCGCGGATCACCGTTTCGCGGCTTTCGCGACGATCAAATCTGGACGAGCGTTTAAATTCGTTCGGTCTTTGGGATTTGAGAAGCTTTTGGTGGACCTAGGACAGTAGCAACCCGATAGGAATAAGAAACACTAAACGATAGTAGAGTAATTGTTAGTTTTTTTTATTTTTTCGGTTTAACGAACTAACTTACAGGAATCGATGACGTTTTTGAATTAAACAAAAAATTGATCTAAGCGTTTGTAAAAAATTATATTTGATAATCTGGTAAAAGGAATAATCGGAATGAAAGAGTTGTCCTTATTTGTGTGAAATAGTTTACATTAAAATGAGAATTTCATAACATAGCAGTAAGGAGTAAGAATACTAGACGATAAAGGAAAGAAAGATAAGTGAATGTGTAAGTAAGAATATGTGTATATATATGTGTGTTTGTGTATGAGGTTGTATGGAGGTGGGAAGAAACAATGCAGTCTTTGTAGGAGTCTAGCTAGCTACTACTCGTACACTGGTTGGTATAGCTCGATGAAGAGATGGAATGGGGATAGGGGGCAGTAAAGTGGCCGAGTCAAAGGGATCGTAATCGGGCACACAGCGCGAAAAAGCGGTGCTGCAAGTAAAAAGAATAATAATCTCCTCCTGGAAAGGCGTCGTCGTTGTCGTAGTCGTAGCAATCTGAGTTAGTTGTGTGGTGACGTTGTTGATGGTAGTTTGGTAAATGTAACTAGCGATGATGATGACGGTGTTAGTATTAGTATTAGCAGTAGTAGTAGTAGTAGTAGTAGTAGTTAGTAGTAGTATTAGTGTGGTGGTTACTTTCTAGAGGTAACCGACAAGCAACGAACGGCAGTTGGGGAGCGTGGCGTGATAACCCTTTCGTTATCGAGCTTCGCGATGGGGCGGGATGCGGGAGTTGAATAGGCAAGGGATGCGGGGCAGTAGAAGAAGAAGAAGGTGGCTGTAGTGGTGGTGGTGGTGGTGGTGGTGATCATAGTGGTGGTGGTGGTTGGTCGGTCGGTTGGTTGTAGTTTGGTGGGAGCTTAGCACAGGAGCGAACTGGCCGATCCCAGACCACGATAACGCTCCCGATCTCTGATAACTCACACTCTACGTTATAATACACAGCTAACCTCGTGCGAACCTGCTGCTGCTGCTCTTGCTCTCCCTTGCTTTCTCTCTCTCTCTATCTCTCTCTTTTTCTTTCATTCTAATTCTCTTATTTCTCCTAAAAACGATTGAAAAGAAATTCTACGTTAAAGTATTAATAAACTTAGAATAACCACCTTCTCTTGATAATCTGATAGACGTTGAGATAAATCAAAGACTTATTGAATACAAACTTCTAGACTTGAAATGTGTTTGTTAAGAAACGTAAGAAAAAACAGATAACCAAGAAGAACTCTCCTTTTAAGAGTTATCCAAGGTCCTCTACTGTACTCGTATATTTCTCATAGATATTTTCAAGTATACTGGATTTAATGTTTCTCACAAGGTACAAGGGAATTTGAACAAGGACAGTGTCCTTTACTCTTGTCTCGATCGGTTTTTTTTTAGTTCAATTGAGAAAGAAAGAAAAAAAGAAAGAAAGAAGAATCAGATAGATAGTAGAGTGAGTGAGTGAGTGAGTGAGTGAGTGAGTGAGTGAGAGGAGGTGTTACGAGTGTGTGCAGGGCTCGCGAGAAGGAGCCCCCTATACTTGGTGATGGTGATGGTGGTGGTGGCATGGTGATGGTGGTGGTGGGATCTCTTTATCGTGATTCCCGTCCTGCAGCTCAGCTCCTCATTAGCTTGGCCACTCATCAATCACTCGTCCACGACCACCGTCTCGTAAAGTCTCGGGCCTCCATATCGGCGCAACCTGGCTACCCAACTTCCAAAGCTATCTCCGAGTTGGATGAGACAGAGAAAGAACACGTTGTTTCGTATATACGTATGGATGTCGAGTAACGTGATTCGATATCAACGAGCGTCTCTCTCTCTTTCTCTCTCTTTCTCTCTCTACTCCATCCTTTCCCCCCTCTTTTCCCCTCTCACTCTCCTTCTTAACCATGCTTCTTCTTCTTCTTCTTCGCCGCCACTAGCAGAGATAGGTGTCCCAATATTTGGACCGCGAACCTGTCCTCACAGATTCGATCAACGGCCCTCTTCGGAGGATCACCTCATCCCTTTTTTTTCCTTCCTTCTTATTCTTCTTCTTCTTCTTCTTCTACTGCCTTCGCGATCGATATCTTTTGAACCAAGTATAATACACTCTTCTTTATCCTTTCAATTCTTTCCCTTTCGTAGAACACTACTAAGATTATAATTTTTTTTTAAGACAACTTATGTTAGACAAAATAACAATAATAGTAATAATAATAATATTAATAATATCGTCTATTATTTTTCAAGTTAATTTCACGAATAAGATTGCAGTAGTAGATCTTATTGAAAGGGTTGTGGCGAGATTGGAGGCAAGAGGGGGGTGGTAAGATCGGAGAGAACGTTAGAGAAACATCCAAGAAGGAGTAAAGAGATACGTGGGTGTAGAAAGAGGGGAAGAAGAAAGGGAGGAAGAGGAAGGAGTAGGGAAAGGTGGAGAAGGGCGCGGTGGTACTGTTGAGAGGGAGAGGGCTGAAGGGTGAAGAGAGAAAGGGGGGAGTTAGTCGACGGGGTCTGCTGTACGTAGGACGAGAGCCTGGCCGGCTTGTTATCAGTCCAGGAGGTGTTATCAGCTGAATGCAGCTCCCTTCCAACCCCCTACCCCTTCTCCGCCAAGTTGCTGCTACGTTGAGTAAGAGAGAGAGAGAGAGAGATAGAGATAGAGAAGGTTTGGCGAAAGGCTGGGAGAGGAGAGGAGGCAAGGTTCGAAGGTGCACACTATCTTCCACCCCTAGAGAGATGGCTATAGAGTGCATCTTGCGATAACGAGCCAAGTTAAACAATATCGAGCTATATGAGGGCCATGAGTCTCAACCGAAGATTAACTGCATTTCTAGCTGCAAGATACTTTATTACCCCTCTTGTAACATTGTCCTTCTCTTTACTTCTACCCCACTTCCTATACTCCCTTACACCCCTCCCTCTCTTGCTCTCACTCTCTCATTCTCTCTCTTTTTCTTTCTGATACTGGGTTATACATTTATAGGAAAAATCGAAATGATATTTTTTCCCCTCCCTGTAGATCGAACGTTAGCCTATTAAAAATTGAAAATACATAAACCACGATGAACAATACTGATCAAATAAATGATTTATTTTGTTAATAGGAAGAGAAGATATTTAAACGCGCTATCGAAGATCAAATACCATTTATTCCTTTTCAGATTCAAATTTAATTAACTTTATCGTTTAGGATTATCGATTGTGGAAGATTGGAGAGTAAGGGTGGAGGGTGTATTGGATCGATCAAAAAATTCGTGTAAATTTATATAAGTATTTGTTAAAACTTTTTTTTTTTTGACGTTAGGTATAGGAGTCGGTTGAAATCCTTCGAATGAATTAATCCTGTCATATAACTGACAATTTTAATACTTAAGTAAATGTTTCTCTAAATTAACAATAACTTATTTGGGCTAGCATATTATTTAAATAATAATAATTTCTAATATATTAGAAATATATTTACATATATTGTTAAAGGAGAAAACTTTTCGACCAAACGAGTACAACGACAAAGAAATTCTTTAGCCGAAAGTATTTTCGTTCCTCGTTTTATAGAATACATGCATACATGCATGCATGCATACACGCACACACACATATATATATATATATATGTAGATACAAATACACTTATATATCTCGTACTCATCTCTCAAGCCGGTTATTCAAAATCTCTCGTAGCCAGAGGTGGATGCACAACGGACGCATTGTGCAAGGGTCCAGATATCGCGTCGCGACGCGCCGCGTTCTTATCAGTCCCACCGACCAACCAACTCGAACGCTCCAGACGCTCATCTTTCTTCCACCAAACGAAATTTTTCTCATTCTCTATCTCTCTCTCTCTCTCTCTCACACTCTCATTCTCTCTTTCTATCTTTTCGTATTCACTTTCTCTCGCCTTTTATCCAAATATTCAACGAAACTCTTCTTATTTTATTTTGGTTATAACGAAATTTTTTCTCATTCTTTCTTTCTCTCTCTCTCTCTATCTATTCGTATTCATTTTCTCTCGTTTCTTTATCCAATTACTTTTGGTTATAATTAAAATTAAACGAGATAACACGTACCCGAGTGATAGAACGCAATCAAATCAATTGTTTGTTCCCGACGTTAAATGATATTGAAAAGAAGGTAAATGTATAAAAAAAAAAAGATAGAAAAAAGAAATTCGATGACTGCAACGAAATTGTAATTTACAAGAAAAATATCATCTTTTATTTGTGTTTGGTTCTACGAGATGATTCAAGGTTTCTCAAAGAGTACAAAAATAGAACGATAAATCGCAAGATATCGGTGTCTCTCGCAATGGTACTATTATTCGGAAATCGGATTCTAATCTCTGTGTCCGAGAGAAAATTCGAAACGCATATATATACACATATATCTACACGTATACATGCATATGTACATTTATGTAAGTAAGATAGAGAATATTCGTTCGATGAATCATTGCCAAGTTGTGGTAGCATCGGTTTCTCTCAATGAATCTGACACAAACTAAGATTCTATTATAGAACTGAGATATACGAATGATCGAATTGCAATTGGTGGTCTATCGTAAATAAAAAAATAAAATTAATTAATTACCAAAAAGAGAAAGAAAGAGAAAAAGAAGGAGAGATAGAGGAATAAACAAAAAGAACGAAAAAACCAAGAAGGACAAAAAAGAAAGAATGTCTCTTGGACTTCTTAAAGGTCAACTTCCTTATCCTTCGGTTCTCCATTAGACTGACGGATGATACTCGATTAGCCTTCGTTCGGATAACGAACGAGCACTCACCTTGGTAAGAACGGAAAAAGCTAAAATCGCAGGATGAAAAGAAAAAGAAGAAGAAGGAGAGAAAATATGATAATAGCAAGCAATGAAAAAGAGAAATAACGATAACAAATAAACACACGCAGAAAGAGAGAAAAATATTTAAAAAATATTTAAAAAAAGATTATGCGGTCGTGGATAAAAACATAAACTATAATGACCATCTAATTCGATATTAGAATTATTTAACAATAAAAAATAAATCACAAAGATAAGAAATACACATGCACAAATATTTTGTTTAAAAATCATAAGAGGAAGATTAAAATTGATCGTGTCTATAAAACATAAACTACAATGACGATGAAAATTATTAATTATTATAATTCGTACCTAAAAATACACTTTTTTCGTATAACTACAACAACAACAATGACAAGAAAAATGAGAAATTGTATGGAAAGAAAAAGCAAAGAGAATTGTTGGTTGCAAGCATCTTCTAAAAGTAACGGAGAAACTTTTTAAGTAAGTATAAGTGACTTCGGCCGACGTTACGGTCCAGAGATAATACACGAAAGGCCACCTTCCAGGAATCAGTATTTATTGTGACGCGAATTGAGATAGTACACCACCGGTGTGTCCCACGAATTATGGTTTTCAATATGATGACGGTTCCGTATCTCAACTTACCTACCCCCCTTCTGTCTTCCACGTCCACCATAACCACCACAATCACCACCTCCACCTCCACCTCTTTTTCTTCTCTTCTTTCGGAATCACCAAGTGATATACCTCGTCTTCGTGCTCGTAAACTGTCTAAAAGGTGTCTCAAACATTCTTTTTCTTTTCATCTTTCTTTTTTTTATTTTTACTTGCTTTCCTACCCTCTCACTTCACCCCAACCCTCCAACAACCACTTTTAACTTCGAGCTACAGCCAATTCTTTCGAATTCGAGTCATTGCATTGAAAATACCTTCGACTTTCTTTATCTCTTTTTTTATATTTTTTTGTTCTTTTCATTTCGCTTTTATTTAGATTTCTTTTCCCTAACCCGCGAAATTAAAAAAACAATCTTTAAAAATAGTACGTATTTATTTATTTATTTATTAACAAACTTCGATATAATGATAGAAGAAGAAGAAGAAGAAGAAGAAGAAAAGGACATTAAGTATAGATGAAAATAAGAAAATAGTATCAAAAAGAGGTAAAAGGTAAAAGACGGTGTTGGGTGGTGGCCTAGGCTGGGAGAGAATTGGGAGGTAAAGGAAAAAAGTTGTAAACGTAATCGTGCTTTTTCAGGCGTCGCAACAACTAGATTTCTTCTCAACACGGTGGACGAAAATAGCATGGATGACGATGAGTTGGGGTGATGGGGAAAAGAGGATAGTATCTTCGAAATATTTTTCGGGTAGTAGCTTCCAAATATTTTGACAGCCTTGAAAAATCCTTGCGTAGGATGTCGCGATATTTCGCGTGCTCCTTTAAGCCGGAAAACCAATCGGGTACCACGTATTTATCTCTTTCCACTATTAACTCTTTCCTTTTTTTATTTTTTGTTTTATTTATTTTTTTTTTGTATTCCTTCCTTTCTTTTTTTTTTTCTTTTTTGTTGCGCTCACTCGCTCTTTACGCTCTTTTCTTTCGTGCAATCTTCTCAGAGTCGGTTCAAAGTTTCGCGATAAAATCCGCGATAGCACGTCAGGGGGCGATAGATGAGCAAAGGGGAGATAGCCTTTGGTGCACGGACAAGAGAGAAGAGAAAAGAGAGAGTAAGAGAGAGAGAGAGAGAGAGAGAGAAGAAAGCTCGGCGGAGCTAAGATAAGCTCGATTATGATCCCCGGTGGTTAAAGTCGAAGTTTTTACGGTAGATAAGGTCGCACGAATGGGTTGCGCGAGATAAGCTCGTGTCTTCCTCCCTCCTCCACCTTCTTCTTCTTCTTCTTCTTTTCCTTCTTTTACTCTCCTTTGTTCTTTCACCCTCTCAATGAACGCCATTTTTCTTAATAAGATCCCACACACTTTAGTGGTACCTCTCTCTACTCGATAATTGATCATTTTTATTTATTCGTTTTAACCTTAATGTGAAAACCAATGTAAAAATTATTTTTTAAAATACTGACCTGGACTTTTTATAAATACTTATAGATATATGTAGAAATCATCTGATTTACCGTGAAATAAAAATTAACTTCGTTTCAATAACACTGACCTATTCTAA
The DNA here is from genome assembly GCA_023678845.1 of Mischocyttarus mexicanus. NCBI lineage: Eukaryota > Metazoa > Arthropoda > Insecta > Hymenoptera > Vespidae > Mischocyttarus > Mischocyttarus mexicanus. Next base: position 20,539 of record JACGTP010000001.1, read on the forward strand.
AATAATCATTTTATAACATTATAATTAACCTTATTTATTTCGAACAAGTTTTATTATCATTTTGAAGAGAAAAAAAACATTTAAATATTATTTTTAATCCAACACCACGGTGTATCATCGTCATTCCTTCCGTCGATGATTTGTTCTTGTTTTTTTGTTTCTTTTTTTCTCTTCGACCGATCGATGAACCACCGACATCAAAGAATATAATTTGGATTTATTTTTTAAGCCATAGATCGATAAACGTAGCTGAACCGTAAACAAATGTGTTTACCAAATAATTAATCAATTGTCGTTAAGTAGTGGGTGAATTAATTTTTTTTCAAAAGCAAGAGGGAATATCGATGGGTGTTACGATAAATGGATTTAGAAAAGAAGGTTATTATAGTTGGGAAGAGGGTTGTGGGAGAGGGAGGAGTAGTTGAATGGTGTATTACTAAAGGGTGTTGTGTAAGGGATAACAGTTAAAAGGGTGAGAGAACTGGACCAAAGTCACGCAACAGTAGTAACCCCCGAGCAATACACGTACATATACTTGCACAGAACTATTACATTCACTTACTTGGTCGTTAACGTGCGTACCGGTCTTAGTCTTGGTCTCTCTCTCTCTCTCTCTCTCTCTCTCTCTTTCTCTTTCGAAGGACCGTGTGGCAGAACGTTTACACGTTCTCTCTCGTTTACGATGTTCTCGACAACAGCAGCAGCAGCAGCAGGAGCAATAGTGTTTCGCTTCAGGGAGTATAAGCTACCTGGTTACACCGAGATACTCTGGCTCTTGGGTTGGTCCACTGTGATGTAATAAATCGTTCAACAATTCGAGTACAGTTACCAAGAAAAATATTATTAAAAGTAACTCAAAGTTTGAAGAAAGTGTTCCAAAAAAAAAGACGATGATGATTACCATGATGATGATGATGATGATGATGATAATGATGATGATGATGATGATGATGCTCAGGTAGGTAGGTAGGTAGGTAGGTGAAGGTAACGAGACCAGAGAGATCGACCGGATCAGATAAAGCTGGGTAGGACCAGCCAGACCAGATCACTAAGATAAGAGAATTTAATAACCTACTATAGAGTGAGTGAGTGAGTGAGTGAGTGAAGTGGGGGTTGGGGTTAGGGTTGGAGTTGGGTGATAGGGGAGAGGGGATAGGAAGCGACAGACAGGGTGTAGGATGGTAAGGGAAGCTGCGGGAAGAACGGGGTGCAATAATATTGAGAGATATCGATCTTTAATTAGGCACGCAGCGCGGGAATGTGAGATTAGATCTCGACTAGACGAGTACTGGCCATCTTCCGTCTGTCCTCATCCTCCTCTTCCTTCCTCCTCCTCATCCTCTTCATCCTTCTCTTCCTTTTCGTTCTGTTCATCCACCGTTCTTCTCCTCCTCCTCTTCCTACGTTCTTCTCCTTTCGTTTTCTCTCATCCACCTCCTCCTTCTGGCCCGTGTCGTAGTCGTCGTAGTTGGAGAAATCTTTCGGGCACCGTCGACGAATCGTCTCTCCTACCCACAATAAGATTCGATCCAGATCCATTTTCCTTTTCCTATCTGATCAAACTGGGCTTCGCGCGAGGACCAATCGCGATAACATCGTCATCGGAACTATCTCTTTCTTCAGGTTTTTTTTCTTCTTTTTTTCAGCTTCTTTTCAAATTACCTAGCAACCTATAATATTACTTTTGAAACGGAATATAAAAATATATATATGTATTTGCTAATAGAAATTTATATCGGAGAATAATAACTTGTAAATCTTATTGCAATGAATCTAAAAGAAAAGAAAAACGTGTGGTTTACTTGAAAATTTAGAAGAAGAGAAATTTAAAATTAATTTGTTTGAAGTAATCGTAAATCGAAACGATTGAACAGGTTTATTTTATAGCGCAATTATTTAACGCGTTGAACGATACGTCTGGGTCACCTGTAACCAAACACATTTTTGTTCATTCTCCAACTTTCAAAAGCAAATTTGTATTGTCACCCACAACGTGAGACATACCCAATACTGCTGCTGCAAAAAATAAATTGAAGGTGGAGAGGGAATAAATGATTTTCCACGTATTCGTTTGATTATTCTCGTGAAATAAGTTTTGTGCTCGCGTGTATCTTTTTTAAACGAGCCCTTAGAAGTTAGTTCACGAAGAGGAAAGATCGAAATGCGAACTTCCAGCAAGTTAAAGAAAAAGGAAGAAGAGATTTATCGGGTTGAGTGTCTTCGCAGTGTCAACTGGTTCTATCTCTTAATGACTGCCTCATCTTAAGGCTTAATCGTCGACACGTATACACCATATCCCATGGCTTTTGCATATTCAAGACACGCGTGCACGCGGGCTCGTGCCGATCTCCTTTTTTTTTTTCTTCTTTTCTTTCCTTTTTCGAATTTTACCTTCAAATTTATACAAACAAATTCGTTATAAAGAAAGATTTTTTTTTTAAATCATATTTGTTTTATCGACCAACAAATTTTCCTAAATACTCGAAGAACAACAACAACCCATTATGCGTTGCCTGGAAAGTTTTCATCGATTTTATATATTTCAAATATTATCAGACATAAGAAGAAACTACAACGAGACCAAATAGTTGATCAAGGTTGAATGTGGGAATAATATGAACCTTAAATTAATATAAATCATCACTACATTCTTGATCACTGCAATGATTCTTGTTAACTCTTACCAAACTTTTTCTTTTAACTGAAACAGGTATTTCTTATTTGACACAATCCTCTATTAATTAACAATCTATCAAATGAATTGAAAATATTACATTTATATTCAAATGTAATTCGAATTTTATTTTGAAAAGGTAACGGTAAACGTTAAATGTTCACTCTCTCTGTCTCTCTGTCTCTCTCACTCTAATCTGCAATCTTGTTTTTAACGCGAAACAGAAAAAAATGTAATGGACAATGCGCGTGCTCTTTCTTTCTCTTACAAACAACACAGAGATACACATATACATACACAAACACACGTACAAAGAGAGACCGGAAAACAAGGCAGTGACAGATGGCGGGTAGAGATAGCGTCCTTCGAAGGTCCTGCTAACCAGCGAAACGACCTACACGGATCCTGTTCCTGTTGCGAGATAAACGAAACAGCTGCGTCTCGGCACCGATCAAAGATCCTTTTCTCTCTTTCTTTCGTTAAAATATAAAGAAAAAAAAAAAAAGGACAGAACGCTTTTGAAGAATCGAGCTACTTTCGAATTTTCTATCTCCACTTACAAATGCATTACTATAATAAAAAAAAAAATAACCCCTAACGTCAAAAACATTCCCCCCCGAATAGCGAATAGGAATGACCAACACGCGATTGAGAAAATAATTGGCTGTGTTGATGTTCGCGATGTTACTTTTTTCTTTTCCTAATAAATTTCTTTCCACAGAGATTGGTAAAAATAATATCAGTCGATATCGTATAATTACGAGTAGAGAATATTAAAAGAGGATGGAAAAGAAAGAAAAAAAAAGGTAGGAAGAGGGAAAGGGGGAAATGAATGAAAGAGGATAATAATAATCTCTTGTGAACAAAATTATGATAGGACCGGTAAAAAGGTAGACATTAAAAATAAAATTCGAGGACTATTTCGATTAGGAGGGTAGATGAAATAAGAATAAGAAGGAAGGAAGGAAAGAAGACCTTCGAATTCTAATCCTAGTCCGAGACTTTAATCGGTGTTCTCCCATCGGACGTTAAAAGATTAGCTGCGAAGCGATCGATGAAACGAGATGAGGAGAAATAAACTAGGAGAAAATAAAATAAAAATTAGAAAAAAGGAAAGAAAGATCTTTAACTAGAAAGAAATCGAAAATATCTTTTTTTCTTTTTGGGTGAGACAAAGCATGTTTCTCTCGTAAACAAATTAGATAGATAAAAGTAAAGACTTTGAAAGAGAGAGAGAGAAGAAGGAAGATAAGAAAGAATAAAAGAAATAAATAACGAACATGGACAAATCATCCCAATAACGATGATAATTAAACACGAAAAAGACAAAATCAAAAAGTGAAAAGAAAAACCTAATTTACGTTAGATAACCAATTTAATCGAACTTGTAAGTCATTCAAAACATGTATCGTGCAGTTGGATATTAATCACAATTGCAATGAACAAATTTCACTTAATTAAGAATTCAAATTATTACCTCTTACCTCCCTCAAAATTATTTACCTAATTCTCTTAATTCCCTTTAATTTCTTCTTCTTCTTCCTAATTTTCAAGATCTGATTTAGGATAAAAAAAGAAATATTTGTCAGATAAACCAAAATCATGTCATTAATTGCGGTTAACTACTTTCAAGGTTTCACAACTCTTTCTATTTTACAACACAATTCAACCGAGTCTTTAAAATTCTAAAAAAGACAACAAATAGATTCAATTGAACAGGGAAATAAAAAAACACGATTTGATTACCTCTCTCCCTGATCCAACTTAAGTTATTGAATAATTTTCAAAGTTCATCATTCCTTACGTTCATCTAGATCCACGAAATCTGATGCGAGTCCTCGTCGATCATGCTGTACGTAATCCTCGTGAGATGAAGAGAACGAAGTCATAGAGAGAAAGAGAGATAGAAGGATGTTGGTGAGAGGTAGGAGGAGAGGGGAAGGGTAAAGGAAAAGGAGGGTGGTAGTAGTATCGAAGCGTCGTAGAAGTCGATGAGAAGGTTGCGACTTGAGCTCTCACTTAGTGGCCGTAGTGTCACGATCGGGACGACTGCATTAGCATATCTCCACGATGCAACGTGTAGAGCAGTGGAAAAAGATTAAGAAAGAAAGAAAGAAAAAGAGAAAGAAAGAGGGAGAAAGAGAGAGAGAGAATAAGAGAATGAGTGACGAAGAAGAAAATACAGAGAAAGGTAAAAGAAAGAAAAAGACAGGTAGGCAAACACACAGAGAGAGAAAGAGAGAGAGGAACATCAGCATCAGTAACAGCAGCAGGAGTAACAGCAGAAGCAACACTAACCGATGGATCGGTTGCTACGACTGGCATGCATCTTTTGCATGGGTCGTGGCCCCGTGAAAAGGAACCTCACATATATACGAATCAAAGAAGAAGAAGAAGAAGAAGGCGACGACGACAACGACACAACAACGATACAGAGAAAGGAAAGAAGAAGAGAACTCACTCAGGACTCAGCAGGGCTGCCTGTTACCTGTACGTCGCGTGTTTGCCTACCCGCGTCACGATCAGGATCCTATTTGCATAGCGCCGATGAAGCTGCTACCGTTGTTGTTGCTCCTGCTACTGCTACTGTTGCTTCTTCTGCTGCTGTTGCTATTGCTGTTGCTGTTACTGGTACTGGTACTGGTACTGGTACTGGTACTGGTACTGGTACTGGTACTGGTACTGGTTGGTATTGGTACTGGTGCTACGTTGGTTTCTTCTGCTTGTTTTTTTGATCTTCTTCTAACTCCTCCTCCACCACAACCACCATCTACTACCATCGTATTTATACTTTCTTTCGAACGACGATGATCTGATCGGTTTCTGAAAAATAGTAGAGCACGTTAGGTTGTACGTTTTACACCTTCGACCATATAGACATTCCTCCAATGAGATATGTGTATTTGATGTTTGTATTAGTGAATTCCATCGATAAGAGAGGCTTAACTTCTCTTAAACTTTTCTCTCGTTCTCTCTCTTTCTTTCTTTTTTTTCTACATTTCGATAAAGAGAGAGAGAGAGAGAGAGGTTCAAAGTAACTTCGTTGATTATCATCCTACCTGATTTTAATTATGTATACTACGAGTATTAACACGCGATTTCTTGAGAAGAAAAAGATTTGCTGTGTTAGTAGCTTGAAATTCAATGAAAAGATTCTTATCCTCTCTTTTTCTTTTTTTCTTTCTCTCTCTCTTTTTCTTTCTTTCTCTTTATCTTTCTTTCTTTTATTAAAATAAAGTTTAACTACCGTTGAAAATAATGAAGAGTGACGTAGGATCTTTCTTTAAGAAAAAAATCGATCGTCGGATCGATTGGAATGAACGTACACGTCGCAACGAACCAAGACAAGGGGGTTAAAAACACGCGCTTCAAAATTTTGACAAGTCGCTTAGAGACACGTTACGCTGTAAATCATTACGCGTGATGGTGGTGTTATTGTTGCTTACGTGACCAATAGAATAAGAAAAAGAAAGAAAAGAAAAAACAAAGAGAGAGAGAGAGAGAGAGAGAGAAAACACGTGGCGGAAACTTGGAATAAAATTACCCCTTTAAACGCGAGCGAAAAGAAATTAGAGTAATTTTTAACACTATGAAAACTCTGTGAGCAAAACTTTCAGTTTCGCATTCCACCTGCAATCGGTAAGGTTCATAGTTTTACACGCTAAAGTCGTTCACGTGATTTTTATACTTTGTTTTTTTTTCTCTTTTCTCTTTTCTTCTTCTTCTTCTACTACAACTAAATACTTATCATTCATCTTTAAAAACGGGAAGAAGCAAACACAAAAGAAATCACCCTAGATCTTTACAAGCACGGTAAAGGAAAGATAACGCAACGTACGTTGAAAAAAAGGAAATTGATTATGTTAAAAGTTTAATGCAACTTTTCTTTTTTTTTTTTGACGTTCCCCTAACAAAGATTTATTTATATATTTTAATATCTAAATCAAATATATTTTCTTTAACTCCGTACCATGTATCACGACCGATTAAAAACTGATTTCAACGAACTTCTGAACTCTCGTACGGTTGAAAAATCAAATTCTATTATTAACTTTTATGTACTTCGAAAAATGATTAAAAAAAAAGAAAGAAGATGCAGGCAGTAATTAAAAAGTGATATTACCAAATAAAATAATCTTGTACCGTTTCTCAAACAGATAGATTAGTCATTTAAACTTTAGATAAATCACAAAAGAGGGTATTGTCCTTATCCACTTGAAACAGACATAAACGTTTACTTCGAAAACCTAACAAAAGGAGTAGTTGTCTTATCCACTTCAAACAATTCCAACGTTTCAGATCTAGAAAAGAACAAAAAAGAACATTGTTGGTCTCGTAGTCATCCTCAAAAAATACAACGCTAACATAAAAAATCAAGAAGGGGTGAAGGATAGAAGAAAAAATAAAGGAAAAGTAAAAAAAGTGATGTTTTTCAAAGGAGGTATGATGTCGTAAGGGTTTAAGGAGTAAAAAAGCAAGGTTCGAATAAAGAAAGGGGAGGTGTAAATCTGGGTGGTGGCTTCCGCGACTTAAAACCAACCCACTACCACCCCACTCTACCCAACCCAACCCTTTTCCTATACGATCCTCCTAACAGAGAAAGAGAATATATGTGTGTGTGTGTATTGGTTTGGTTCCGTTTCTAACATAGGTAGAAAGCCCTGAGAGAGTGACTTTGGTGTTGGTGGTGGTGTGTAGACTCGGGCGCGGTATCGGTTCCAAGAAAGGCTTATCGGCTCGCGGATATGTTAATGGCGGCCGTGTTTGCCCCTCTCCCTCCCCTTTCGAGATATATTACACCCCGAGCTAAGGTGGTTGGCAAGCCGGACTGTACTACTCGTGGGAGAGAAAGAACCTCATGTATGTGTATGCATATGTGTTGGTTTTTGATAGTAGTAGTTGTAGTAGTAGTGATTGTGATGGTGGTGGTGGTGGTGGTGATTGTGATTGTGATTGTGGTTGTGTTGTTGTTGTTGTGTGTTGTGAGCACGCGCGCGTGCGATTCTTTGCAACGCGGTGGTTGTGTTTAGCAGCCCTCTTTCGATCACCGAGAACTCGCATGCACGCGCAATTAAGAATCACCACTGGTGGTGAATAAAAGACAAAGAAAATAAATAAAGAAAGAAAGAAATAAAGGGAGAAAGAGAAATGGTTAAGAGCAACAGTATTACGCTTGAAAAGGACAGAAAGAAATAAATAAAGAAAAAAAGAAAGAAAAAAAAGAGAGATGGTTAGCACGAAGAAACGTTCCTTGCCATCTCTCTTTCTTCATCGATGAGCACTTATTTAGAGAAAGAGAAAGAGAGAGAGAGAAAGAAAGAGAGGAGAACACGAAGGAGACTATTGATGCCAGTACTTGATATCTTCAACGTGAGTTCTCCTGGCCTTTGCTCTAGACCTTCACTGAAGTCATCATTCTCTTTCTCTTAGTATAAATACTATATTTTAATCTAACAAATAACACATAAATCCTAAATCAAATCTTTGGTTAAGTTTAGATAGTTAGATGTTATTATCTGTTCGTAGATAAATTGAAGAATTGAGGAATATAAGTATGAGGATCTGTTAAGATTTTCTATGCGTTAAACGAAAGGTTATCATTAATCACAGATAGACGTAGAAATCTTATCGATTCTTTGCAGGACTCTGATTGTGAGAGAGATTAGCCTCCAATAGCAGAAGCAGGAACAGCAACAGCAACAGCAGTACCAGTAGAGCAGCCCTTCATCGAGTTAGTTCGTAGTAATACGTAAGAATGATCATTCTGAGTGTGTATTACGTGGAGGGGATTTCCAAAGGTTTCGAAGGGTGCTGAGAACTTAGAAAGAGTGAGAGAGAGAGAGAAAGTAGAAGAAGATAGAAAGAAGGGAATTGAGAGTAGCGTGGTGAGAAGCCATTAGAGCTTCGGACGGCTAAAGAGACGCATCGTTTTATGTGCGTCAAGGTTTTTCTGTATTAGATCATTCGAGATTATGGTTGTTTCGAGAGAATCTTACGTATCCGATCGTCGTATTCGTCTTAATTGGCGATTTATTTCCAAATGTATTTATCATTTTTATTAACAATTTTTATTAATTATTAAACACATATGTATATCTATATGATTATGAGATATTAAATTGTGTTTGTTTATTTTCCAGGGGAGGATGAGGATTGGAGCGATTCAGAAAAGACCCCATCGGTGAGCAGCGGCGTCGAGGGTGGTGGATCAGCTGTTTCTAGTCCAGTTGGTGCAGTTAACGTTGAGGAGGATTCTAGTTTACCACCACCACCGAGACTGAATGTTTCGTCATCCTCCTCAAATAGTATAGTCTTTAATTCAGCTGCCGAGGATATCAAGCAACGATTTAATGTCTTTACGGAAAACGCTCGAAAGCGATTAACTAGTCTCACCGAAGAAGTAAGTTAAACAAACAAAATATCTTAATTTAATTGGTATTTATTTTATGTGTGCGTGACAGTTAATTAGGAACAATAATCATCGTAATCGTTAAAAAATTGGAAACAAAATAAGAGTAATCGATTTGATGCGATTGTATTTTGTACTTTAAAAATAATTTATAATTATCCTATCTATCTCACATACATTCACGTTTATTCGTTTTATTCGTTAACATTTTCACCATATTCTAAATATATATAATATATTATTATCATCATTATTATTATTATTACAAACAATTTAAAATATTTGTTTTAGATTACGAGAGAAACTCAGAGAGATCGTCACGTTTTGTCGAGAATAACGAGAGAATCGAGTCCTAAGGAAATCGACGATTCAGAATCGTCGAGTATAGTGATAGTCAAGGACGAAGAATGTCAACAGAGACCGCCGTCTTCCTCATCTACGTCATTGGTACGAAGAAGAGAAGCGAGTACGAGGAGAGACAGCGAAGATTCGACGAGACGTACAAGTATAACCTCGGCGAGTATCGTAGAGGATGCACCACCAGATCCGAAAAAGATGAAACTCGAAGAGGACGTACCACCAAGACTGAGACTGAATGCTAGTCTAGCGACGGATCCGGCACTTCGGCCTGCTGCCGTAGCAGCGCTTACCGTCAAGCCTGAGAACGCATCTTCCCCGCCTAATCCGGGCCCACCTTTACCTGCTGGCCTGCATAATGGTAAATCTATCTCGAAAAAAGATCTAGAAAAAACTAACAAAGAAATCGATATCCTAACGATAACGGTTCAACCCCGCCCCGCCCTATCCACCCCCTAAAATTTTATCTATCTTACTGCTTAGAAAAAATTTGTTTTTCTCTATTTCTCTTTTCTCATTCTCATTCTTATTTTCTTTACATCTAGAGAGAGAGAAAGAGATTCTATTCTATCCTATCCTTCTTACTAGGTTATTTCATTTGATCCTTATCAACGTGACACAGCTTGAGATGGCTAAAAGGTGATAATAATAAAAATTGAAATTGTTATTTCAGCGATTGCATCGGGTCGTGTGTTCGTCCTACCAACCGACGGGAAAGAAACGATCACCGTTGAACCTGCCAGACCAGCTCCCCTCCTCTGTCCGCCATGCGGCATTCGTTTTAGTTCGGCCAGCACATTGGAGGCTCATCGTACCTTTTATTGCGCCCATCGGCCGCGCTTAGAAGAGGATGCTACCAACGACGAGGACGAGGATAAGTCGAACAAGTTCGAAGTTAGGAAAGCCTACGCTTGTCCGCATTGTTCTTACAGCGCCGAAAAGAAGGTCTCGTTGAATCGTCATATGCGAATGCATTCGGCTTCCCCTGCACCACCGACGATTCCAACGGTACAACAACAACCACCACCACCGCCGTCGGCTACGACAGGAACTACACCGGGAAATAATTCTACGAGTTCGTCTAACGGTTCCTTAAACGAGGAAGCTGAGAGATATTGTCGTAACTGTGACATCAGATTTAATTCTTTGAAGACTTATCGGGCACATAAAACGCATTATTGTAGTACCAGGCACGTTGTCAAGGACGGTGCGCCACCCCAACCACCTCCAGCATTAACTGGAGCATCATCTTCCTCGGCTAAAGCTTCCCCACCTACCAGTTCAAGTCCCGGCGATTCGCCACCACCTCAGCCGTGTTTGGCATTACCCACCAATCCGATTCTCATAGTTCCGTATTCCCTAATACGTGGTGCCAGTGTCTTAGCTGCACCAGCACTACCCGCACCCGACACGGCCTGTTTTCTACTGCCAAATGGATCCCTGCAACCAATGATGAGAGGATTAGCAAGCACAAATACCGTCACCGAACCATCAGCCGTCCTTAGAGCAGCCAACAAACCTACCACGCCTGCATCCCTCGTTGGTTCCTCCAACTCGCCGTCCGTATCGACGCCTCTAGATCTCAGTGTTAGAAGATCACCTACGACACATCAGGATGAAAAGGAGAACAGAGTTTCGCCAACTCCGACCTCGCTTCCACCACCACCGGGTAGCCCAAGATCGTCTAGAGGCAGTGCCAGTCCTAGAGCAAGGTCTATTAGTACGAATCAAAGCAGCGGTACTGGATCCGTTCCACCAGCACCTCAAACAGAATTAGCTCTTAGATTGGCTGAGTTACCACCTCCTCCTGTACCCGTACCTGGTGTCCTCGTTAAACATGGTGTCTCCAAGTGAGTATTTCTATTCGAAAGAAAAAAAGAAAAAGAAGAAACAATTATCTGTATTCTTTAATAAAAATCTTACATCGGTTATCGAGATATTCATTATCGATTTATTTGTCAGGTGCAAAGAATGCAACATCGTTTTTTGTCGGCACGAAAACTTCGTCGCTCACAAGAAACATTATTGTCAAGCAAGGGAAACAACTGTAAGCAATAGTCCTCCACCTCCTAGTACTCCTTCGCCGCCATTGGTTCAGTTAATTTGTGCAGCATGTGGTATTAAATTCGCTTCCATGGACAATCTCGTCGCGCATCAAGCTTTCTACTGTCCGAAAAGGCCCGAATCGCAAGAACATTCTCGGTGCACGAAATGCAAGGTAACTTAAATAATAAAATAAAATAATCGAAAACCTGTTTGACAGAAATATCATGAAGGATGTTAATGATTTCAGGCAATAATAGAAGCAGGTAGTACGCACACTTGTAGTGGTGGACCGACCGGTGGTTGGCGGTGTCCCGTATGCGGTGCTGTTAGTCCAACTGCCAATGCAGCACAACGTCACATGGATGCTCATCAAGGTGTAAAGGCATTTAGGTGCACGATTTGTCGTTACAAAGGGAACACCTTACGTGGTATGCGAACGCACATAAGAATGCACTTTGAGAAACGTGGCACGGATCTTCAGGTACGATAAACTTACACACACGCTCACACGTATACGCAAAAATTATGAAAAATTCTTGCTACTTTTTAAATCAGAGAAAAAATATTCAACAACTTAACAAATTTTCTTCTCGTAGGAGGAAAATTACATAACTTGCGTCCTGGACGATGAAGCTGTTCTTCCGACCCCAGAACCAGCTCCTGCAACAACACCAGAAGAAATACCAACCGAGGTTCAAATTAATGGTAAAAGCGAGGTCCGTAAAAGTCCTCAGCCTCCTATTTTGCCACCACCACCCCCAGCCGTCACAGTGACGGCAGTGGCTAATAAAGTTAAACAGGAACGCGAGGAAAGTCCACCACCCGAGGAAAGTCTCGACCCAAATAAGGCTGGTCCACGTTATTGTCGATCTTGCGACATCAGTTTCAATTACTTGAGCACGTTTATAGCGCACAAAAAATTTTATTGTTCGAGTCATGCGGGAGAGGCGAGTAATAACAATAACAATAATAATAACAACAATTCTAGTAGCCATGCTACTAGCACTACTCCGCCCACCGGTAGAACCGAGGCATCCGTACTTTAGATGATATCGTACAACATGTGTTAGTTACAATTTTAAAATGATCGATTGGACATTTTAACAATGAAAAACAGCAACTACGACGACGACGACGACGACGACAATGACTACGACTGCGACGATAACTACGACTACGATGACAATGACAAGTCTGTTAATTGTTGCCAGTTAAAACAAAAAATATATATCAAACAAAATTAACCGACTTAGTTGACTACCATCATGTGATTTTTGTCGATCCAGGGAATTGTTCGTACTTACGATAAGCCGATTTACAATTGCATCAATGTGTACATAAACACTTATCGGATTCATAAAACAAATTTATGCGAACGATAATAATAATATTAATAACATTGATAATAATATTAAAAATAATAATAATAATAATAATATTATTAATAATAATAACAATAATAATAATAATATTAATAATAATAATAATTATTATATAAATAAATAATTAAATAAAAGTGTGTCGAAAAGATACGATCGATCATAATTGTTTTGTCAGGATCATTATTTAACCGACGATTATTGGATCGATCTAATTTAAATGAAAGATTATAAATCGTATCGATCGATCATGATGGCGACGCACTTTTTTCAAAACAAACTTATCATTCTTCTTGTATATAAAAGAATAATAATTGCGATTTAAACAAGATAATAATAATATTAATAATAATAATATTAATAATAATAATAATAACAATAATAACAATAATAATTGATGCGCTGTGCTTACATCTCTTGGTGCGAATCCATGATCGACGATCCGATTTAAAACGAGGAAAAAAAAAGAAAGAAAAGGAAAAAAAAACAAAAGTTGTGCAATCTCATGACTATTCAATAATCTCGTAGTATAGTTAATAATTATCGACATACCTAAGGTTAAATAAAAATGATGATACAAGTTGAGTGTAAAATGTTGTACAGTAGATAACGTAGAGTATTATGGATAAAAAAAAAAAAAGGTAGAAACGATCTTTAAAATAATTCAAATACCAATCTCAATTTTTGAATCTATTAATTTACGTCGGCGAATATTAGGCTCACGTACACGTTAATGCAAGATAATTACGAATAACTGAAGATTTCGTATTATTAATTATTATATCATTATTTTGGTTATATCGTTACCTTAGTTAGGGACATAATACTTTGGCAAAAATATAAATTCGTTTGTCGTACAACCCTATTATATGAATCGGTTGGTTGTTCATATGAGACCTAATAAAACTAACAAAATAAAAATTTATTTAAATTTATTTAACTGATGTGAGGATAATAGATGAAACGTTAAAACGAGCCATTCAGTTATCCTTAAAAAAAAAAAAATGTCCTGTGTAAACGTGTAAGTGTAAATACGAGAGACGCACTCACATTTGTTGGGTAATTTAGTGCATCGATAACCGTTCCACGAACGTAAAGTGAGTTTGCCAAAAAGCATTATTATTTAGGCTGATAATTTTCTACCGAATCTTCTTTCTTGTCTCCGCACATTACATTACATTTACACTACATTACATTACATTACATACATACATACATACGTACATTGCATTTGCGTTATATGTGTGTGTCTTATTTTTATTGTTTAATTTATGAAATAATAGTCAAATTATTATAATTTAAACTCCGATTACGATCGGTGTAATTTCTTAAAATGGCATTATTTACATAGGACACATTCGTACATACATATACACAAACAAATCTACGTAAGCATTTGTTTATGTAAACACATGCATACAATAAATCAAGAAAGCACCACGAGTACTTGTATACAAGTCACGGACTCATTGCGAGCGCGTAAATGTAAAAATTAGAATTAAGATTAAGTTACGTGTATACGCAGTACTACCCATATCATACGACGAGTTCATTAAATAAAAAATAAGACATCAATTTTCTTCGTATGAAGACCTCATGTTAACAACGCGTTCGATAGGAGACTTTCAAATATTATTAAATTAAATACAAACCTTTTTTGGATGTTAATTCGAGCGCCGTTAAGATTATCATCGGCTGTTTAATATTCTTTAATTTTTAACAAATAATTATCCTGTTGATTTTAACCTATAAAATGATCTTTACTCTATATTTCAAATTAATTATTAAATTGACGAATAGAACGTATTTCTAAAAATACTTTCATGAGAGTATTCTTGTTATGTTATTTATTAAGAACAGTTATTATTATTATTAATAATTTCCTAATGAAGGAAAGAAAACAAAAAATGGAAAAAGAAAAGGAACTAAAATGGTCTGAATTTATCATCATGCATACACAATCTTTCAAATAAAAATAAATATTAAACTTCATATAGAAAAGGAGCGGAAGACTTTAAGTTGGTTTAAAAACAACAATTTTGTAAATCTCTTATCTGGTACTTCCATTGCGTTAATAAAATATTCCTAATAACATGTCGCATAGCATTATGCATCATTCTTTTAATAAGAAAAACAGTTTATTCTTATTTTCATGTTCTTAAACATCTTCCTTTCGTTTCAAAACTATTTATCGATGGTAGGCTTACTTTATTGTTTTTATTTTGATAGATGAATTTTACACACAAGATATATCTATACAAATATGTAATAAACATATAAACATGCAAATAAAATTCTACAACCTTTACAAACCATAATTACTACTATTTTTTTTTTTTACAGGTATGTAAAAAAGAAAAAAAAATTAAACAAATGAGCAAAAGAGGTCTAAGAAATGTAGGATATCTGAGAATAATTGTTTACATTTTATCTGCATAGATTTTACATTTTATTTTACATATATATTGAAAATAATTCTTTTCTTTTCACTTTCAATAATATACAATACTATGATGAACATAGTCAACACGCATTAATGTAATCAAGTTTGCCAAACGATATAAAACAATAATAATTAACTTTTATCAAACAATATTTTTTCTAGAATACTAACATATTTATTAATATTATTTGTATATTTTTTAAAATTACTAATCATTTTCATAAGCTTACGAATGTATTTGTAAAAAGAAATTAATCTATTAATTAAATTATACTATTAAATCATTGTAATAAAAGTTCATAGTTAATATTTACGTGATTATTCATCATCAAAAGAACTATGTGAACTGTGTGAACTGTTGCTATTATTAGTCTTGGTACTTATACTGTCATCAAAATCTTCAAAAGCGAATCCCATTGCATTACTTTGACAAGAATAACCCGTAGGAAAATTGTTCTTCAATAATGCTTTATATTTCGCATACTTATAACCAAATAGATCGACATCATTTTGATCTAAACTATAAATAAACTCATCTATGCTTGAATCAGAATCTCTTTCTGCATCTGAATCATTGTCGTTTAGGTTACATTTTTGGATACCTGTACTTAAAATGTTATAATCATCATCTTCGTCATCTTCATTTTCTTCTACATCACTATCAGGATAATCATTCCATTTTGATTCAGCATTGGAATCATCCGATGAATATTCTGGCTCATCGTTTAAATCCATATCGTGTACTAACTTTGATTCTATACCGTGAATGTGTAAATCATTATCAACTAAATCAACCATACCATGTTCAGTAAAATATAAGTCGTATACAAAATTGTAGATCTAAAACAATGCAAATATAAAGACACGTAAACTAAATGTTTTTAGAAGTAAGAGTAAGTAACAACAGTAAAGATTAATATTATTACATACTTTTCCAGAATCTTCTTCAATTGGTAAAGAACACGATACAGAATCCTCAATATCTATTATAGTCATGTTATTTCCTGATTCCTCGGTATTGGATGTATCCAAAGAACGATAGCGGTTAACTATCTTGTATCTATTTTGAATTGAATTATTTGCAATTTGTGTACGTAGCATATCTTTAATATTAACAAGATGCTTCTTGTAACTTTTTTCTAATTCACTTTTGCTAACTGTCTTTACCAAACGTTTGATAGCATCTTCGTCCTGTTCAAACAATAAGTATTTTTTGTTTATACTTATTCTATACATACACACGTGTATTTATTGTTCTCAAACAAAATTACTTACTTGATCTTCGATTGTTCCAGCAAATTTCACAACTGTTGATACCGGTTCAGTATCACTCGCATTTTCAGCTCCTTCATCTTCCTTAGTTTTAGATTTTTTACATGTAATAATCAAAGCATTCGATGGTTCTTCGTCACATCTTCGTTTTACACGTAACACAGCCGCCATAGTTGTTGTTGTTGCTTCCAATTCAATCTACTGAATGCTTCCTCGTCGAATGTGCATGAGAGACTGCAGCAATACGTGCAGACAAAATATAAACTACCTAAGTCCACCTACGTAGGAGTCCAACTACGTAAGACCATTCTCATTTAACATCGGTCGGTAATTTATCGATAATTGATAAAATAAATTTATTGTAGAAATATCGTAAATTAACATCAACGATAAAACAGAATTTCTTATTGAAATAGTTATAAGAGAAATGTTTTTTTTTTTTTTCTAATTTAATTCCAAACAATATTTATTTAACAATAAATAATACATTATTACACGTACACGCAATGTATACGAAAAATTGTGAAGAATTTATGAACCGTAATGTAAAATTAAATATTATTCTTTTATAAAGAACTATTGTAAATGAAAATATGCAAATAGATACCGGACCTCTTAGCATTAAAATAAAGCTGATTCATTGAAAACCAAAGAATTATGTTAATTGCATATACATAAACTACTCGTACATGTAATTATACCTTTCTATGTTGAATAGATCAATCTTGACAGAAGAATTATTACAATCATCTATTCATTCTTAAAATACTCTTCTCGATAAATTAAAACTAAAAAAAAAACAAATTAAAATCCAAGAGAGAACTGTTTAGCTAAATTTGCAAATGCCAAATATCTTTGAATACAATTAATATAAATGTTTTTTTGAAACTAAACATTTCAGACTGGTTAATTAAATTGATAAATATAACTCCCACTCATAAGTTAATCGTATATAACAAGTTTCAAACTCATTGTCAATGCGAAAGGTAGAAAGGAAAGATGTCCTTCGTCGGAAACATCCTAACGTCTACAGTGTTTTTCAAATAAAATTGCAATATAATATTTTTTTATGTTCCCATGATGTATCGAAAATTCCAATAATATTTCTAAAAATAACGATGTTCTAAACAAACTAAACTGCTCGCGGCTTTGTGGTTTAACCAAATGGCCAATATCCTAGATGGTTATTTTTAATTAATCATGAATATATAAATAATGATTTTAAAAACACCTTATAGGCATTTGGAATGCTGTAAACCAGTTTGTGAGTCTTTTTATTGTATCTTCTATTTAAAGAAATGCGAACGAAGGAATACGCATTCTCTCTCCTGCGATCTCATCTTCACGACGTGAGCGTGACATGAATCAAACGAGTTAACTTTGGGAAACTCCTGAAGATCGATGACGTAGCCTGTGATCCCAGTTGCTTAGCGCCAGTCTTGCCGATTATATTACGAAGTGTGCTACGTGTACTCTCTTGGTAAGAATGAAATAATAATTATTCTTTCCCACCCACATGTTATCGTAGATTTACGTTGACTTAGATCGTATCGTTAAGCTCAATCCTTTCACTATGGGGTATCATCCTTATATATATACAAGTTTCCAACCAGGATCTCTTCAGTAATGATTCTGCTATTGTCTTGTATACTTTACAGATATATTCCGACATTTAACGATAAACGATTGAAATAATAACATGACAGACAATATTTATTTAAGATGTTCCGTCATTATTGTACTCTGTGCTACAACGTTTGCTGCACCAGGTACGCTTAATTCGTACTTTTTATTCATTATTGTTTTATTAATATTATATTGATTATATTTTCTCTTTTATTATAATAATGGATTTTTAATTAATTAATTTATTTTTAGGAGGTTTTGGATCGTTCGCAGGAAGTAGTGCTTCATCATTCAGTATGTTGTATTTTATTTTTAATTTTCCATCCTCAAATTATATTTTATCGTTTCATAGAATAGAATTTTTATTTCATCGAAATGAAAGTGAAAAATTATGGTGTTTTATTTTTTTTTATTTTAGGTAGTGCCTCGAGTAACGCACAAGCAGGATCTGTTGCAAGTGCAATAAGTTCTGCGAATGCATTTACCGGTGGTACATTTCCTACGAAAAATCCTGACGGTACGAGTCATGGATTAAATCATCAGCACGGTATTTCCGTTGGTACTGGAAGTTATGTAGGAACTGGAGGTATTTATCCGGGTTCTGATAAGTTTGGATCGAGTCATCAAGGTTCTGGTGGAATTAAAGGAGGTCACAATCATCATAAATCTCAAATACCGTGCTCCCAATGTCAACATATTAAAGAAAAATGGGAATACGATAATTATGATGAACAACTTGAAGAAAAGGAAGAGGAAACACACGGTGAAGAAGATGAACAAGATGATTGCGACGATGGTCAATACAAACCTGAGCATCATTACAGGCATGACATTAGTGGAGATGCTGAGGAACACGAAGAAGAAACTGTGCCGGGTGTACATAAAATAGAAAACACTGGACAATACAATTACGATCAAGAAAATGATAAAGGTTCATACACACCGAGTGATAATAAAGAACATGGAAACAACAATTATGGTAACACTGGATTAGTTGGAGCTGATAATCAGAATAAAAATAATAATAATGGTGATTATCAACATAGTACGAAGTATCCATTTACACATACGAATGCTGGTATTTCAAAAGATTTTTCGCATTTATCTGTAAATCCGAGTGATTTCAATAAGAAGAAAGAGAATGATAATAAAAACTTAGGCACACCTGGAGTTGTTGCACCTATTTCAGGTATTGGTAGTAATTATGGAAATACTAATAAGGGTCCATTTGGTAGCGTAACACCAAGTCAAACGAATTTGGGAAGCGTAAGTGGTACTAATGCTGGTTGTTCTAATAGTGGATCCGGAGGAGGTTGTTCAATAAGTGGGACTGATTCTAATTTGAATCAAGGTCCTGTTAAAATTGGTCAGACACATTTAACAAAAGGAACTAATGAGCCCAGTTTGACAACAGGTACAAATATAGGAAATACAGGATGTAATAGTTTATATGGAAATTGTGATAATGGTAAAACAAATGGACCAGGACAATATCATCCTAAACCTGTAGGAAGTGGACATAATTTACAGGGTGGATACACTAGTGGTGTAAGTAATGGAAATAAACCACATTCATATGATCAACAACATACAGGGCAACCGAATACAGGTAATTTACCAAGTGGACCCAGAGGTAACGTAGGTGTAGGATCTGGTTGTGCCCCTGGATCACCGTCTTCTGCTTGTTCAGATGAGGGAACACCTTTGCAAAAAAATCTACCAGTTTCAACTCAAACATATGGAACTGCAGG
>JACGTP010000001.1:40520-74442 GCA_023678845.1 Mischocyttarus mexicanus
CTTGTTCAGATGAAGGAACTCCTTTGCAAAAAAATATACCAATTTCTACCCAAACATATGGAACAGTAGGCAGTGGACTTGGTCATGTAGGCGCAGGAAAAAAACCAATTCCGACACAAATACCCGGAACTTTTGGCAGTGGATCTAGTAACGTTGGTTTTGGAAATAAACCACATTCATACGATCAACAACAGACAGAGCAAACGAATAAAGGTAATTTACCAAGTGGGCCCGGAGGTAACGTAGGTGTAGGATCTGGTTGTGCCCCTGGATCACCATCCTCTGCTTGTTCTGATGAAGGAACACCTTTGGAAAAAAATCTACCCGTTTCTACTCAAACATATGGAACTGCAGGTAGTGGACCTGGTTATGTAGGAGGAGGCAGCACACCTATTCAGGGACAAACACACGGTGGTTCTTTTGCTAGTGGATCTAGCAATGTAGGCGTTGGTAATAAACCACATTCATATAATCAACATAATATTGGACAACCTAGTATAAATAATTTGCCTAGTGGACCTTCTGGTATTGTTGGTGCTGGATCTGGTAGCACATCTGGAGTACCTTCCGCTCCTTGTGATGATGAAGGAACATCTGTACAAAAGAACGTACCACTTTCTTCTGATGCATTTGGATCAGCTGGTAGTGGAAGTGGTTTTAATGTTAACGGACAATCTGGCTATGGGAACCAAAATTCCTATCAATTTAATACGGGAAATCCTTTTTTACATGGTGGACAATCTGATTTCAATTCACACACATTTTCAACTAGTTCACCTTTCTCAAACAGTCTTAGCACCACTGTCAAACCAATTGGCCTTGGAAATCCTTTCCTAGATGGCACCGTATCTAACACATTCGGATCTCAACATCCTACCAACAACAAACATAATATTGGGATAACTCCTATTACAAATGACGTACCAAATAAGCCTATTGGTGTTGGTAATCCATTTTTATCAAACGGAAGTGGAGGTAGTTCTTCATTCGGTACTGTAATCCATCCGGGTGTAAATGTAGAAAGCATTTCAAGTACCAGCGCTCCATCATCAGAACCATTAACTGTTAAACCAATTGGACATAACAATCCATTTTTTGGAACATTGAGTGGAAATTCAGTAAATAAATACTCTGGTGGTCTTGATAGCAACAAAAATACACCTTTTGGAAGTGGAAGTTCTAATCCTTCTTCTTCTGAAGATCAAAGTTTAAATCAATTTTCAAAATCAAAACAAATTCCAGGAGTACCAGGAGTAATAGGAATTTCTTCTTCCGGAACTAATTTAAATACAAATCAAGGAGTTAAGGGTGGCCAACATCATAACCCAACATTTGGAAGTGTTGCAACGAGTAACTCAGGAACTTTCAGTACTGGATTCAACACACCTAATGCATACAATAATAATAATAATGCAGGTTCGTTGATAGGAACCGCTAATATTAAAAAACCTTCTTACACGCTTTTAAATTCTCCTGGAACGTCATCGCAAACTAGTGGAAGTGATAACTCTGCTAACGGCAATAAAAATTCTTTGTCTAATTCTTTGAACAATGGAAATAATCCAAATGGTCAATTTAATTCTCAAGTAGCAAATGCCGGAGCGCAATCATTTGCAGGTGCTAGTGCAGGAAGTTATGCTGGTTCTTTCAGCAGTTCTCAAGCGTCCAGTGGGAGTTCCAGTTTTGCTAGCAGTAAATCTGGATCGTATTCAGCTAACGGAGGTTTGCTATTTTTATATAATTCTTTTTTCGCATATTAAACAATTATCATTATTTTTTTGTTCTCATATTTTTCATATTCTATTTTACAGATCCGAATATCTTGCATCAGCTGAACGGAAATTGGCCATTTGACATGGCTAGAAGTTTGGATGGAATCAGTTCTGGATGGCCATCATTAAATGCAGGATCCCAAGCTTCTGCATTTTCGAGCAGCAACGCAGGAAGTTAGTATTTTTAAAAACTACATATTTATTAATTAACAATATTTTCTTGATTAATTTCCTAATGTTTCTAGGTTGGTCAAAACCACGATTGATTGGCGTTAAAAGTAGATAAATTAAATATTAAAGCATATAAATGTGATGGAAACAGATACTGCAACTATAAAGAGTAAACTATTATCTTATAAAATTTAATATAATATTATCGTTTAAGGCGAATGTGTTAGATTTTAATTAGCATAAGCAGAGAAGAAGAAATGTAACGCTTGAACAAATTGCTAAATATGTTTTATAATAATTTTAAATCGTTTGAAAATATAATATTGAATTGTTCGTAAAATAATTTTGGTTTCTTTCCGCACAGATATTTCGTTAATCGCGATTACCGATATCCAATCTTACTCTTAACCTCAAAATTATTCTTCTCCGTTCGTTTTCGTTTATAAAATTTCCTTAATACCTACTTTAGTGTAAAAGAAACAAACTAACTTAATCGTATTACTAATAGATTGAATAATAATTGATATATCATCCTCAGCATGAGTTTATTCATAAGTTTTATAAATGAAATGAATTCAAGATGAATGATGCATTTACGATCGAATTTCATTGGTCGTAATCCCACGTGTTCCAAGCACGTGATACAAATATCGGAACCAATCAGAGTGTTGATTAAAGTTACTGATGAGAAGAAGGGGGAGAATTGCATTACAATTAGGATTATATTGATCTTTTCTAAATAATATAATCAAATAATTAATTTTGTTTATAACTTACCCGATTAGTAGATGAACGATTCGTTATTAACAAATGATGGCTATTAAAATCGTATAATAATTTTTTAAAATAAATGATTAAAAACATACTATAAAAAACAGTGATGCGCATGAAGATAAAATAAAAAACTTTGCAATTGTCGATACTTTAGGCGTTTAAAGGTATATTTCACAAATCGTATTTTCCTTTTACATGGTTGCTGATATATTCTAACAGAAAACAGAATTCGTAAAAACCTCGGAAAAACGATGGGTAGAAATATATAATATAACACAATATTGCAGAGAGCACTTAGGCTCTTAATTATTTTTACACACGGTGTGCATTCCACGTTAGACTATCGATTAAAAATTGTTATTCGATAAAATATAACCTTCTTCCTGGATAGAAAGGATTTTACATCCAACAAACACATTTCTTTTTTTTTCCCCCGTTCTTTAGAGTAATCTTTCTGTTTGTTCGTTTTCTTTTTCTTATTTTATCATCATTCCTTCCAATCATTATATTTTTATTTCGTTAATATACTTATTATTTTTTTTCTTCTCTATCGTAATTTCTTTCCCTTACACATGTCCACGATCTTCTTATCATTTTCATTTCGATTTTTTTTTTAAATGTTTCTTTTATCTCGTGCTCGACACTTGTCTCCTTCTTTTGTTATCTACATTTACAACTATTCAGTACATAGAAGAGACAACGTTTGCGCACCACCTGTAAATATACATATCTTTATTTAATTATTTATTTATTTATTTATTTAATCTTAACGTGTAAACAATTTGACAAAGTGCTTTTAACAAATGCGTTCCCTTTACTTATTTAAATATTATTTATTTATTTTTTTCTTTCATTCTTTAATAATTACTTTTTGTTTTCTTTATTTCATCATCGTCGAGGGGAGGCCGAAGAAATTTTACTTTATTCAGGGAGAGAGAAAGAGAGAGAGAGAGAGAGAAAGAAAGAGAGAGGCTCCCGATTTATTATTAATTAATATCACTTAAAAATCATTCGCGTAACTTTACACTTAGGATTGAATAACTGAACACTTAATTATTTTTCGCGTATAAGGAAAAATATTCAATGAAAATTGAAGAAATTCTTGATAGATCAAAAGGGTCCAAAATAGGCTGCTAATAAAGGGTAGGTAAAAAAAAAAACAAAATGAGGATTTGCGATAGGTCATACAAGGTATGTATGCAGATATATATATATATTTAAAACTTTGAATATTTTAATTTTTCAAACGGAATTATATTTAAATTTGTTTCAAACGGAAAGAGTGTTTATTCATCGAAATAGTTCAGAGTTCACTTTGGCAATGAGAGATAGTTTCTACACGTAATTATATAGCGCGATTTATTTTAATTAGATCTTTTTGTATTTTTTCTTTTTCTTTTTTATTTATTTCTCTATAGAACTTGAACGATCCTTTCGAAAGGAACCACACGATAGGGTTCGTTTAAAAAACGAAAAAAAAAAACAATGAAAATCAACCTAGCGCATATACGTGTATTAATTTTCGTTCGAGGTACTTAGGAGCGAAATGATACGAGTTTTATGGTATAAAAAAAAATTACTACGAGTATATAATATATAATAATAATAATTATATAATAATAATAATAATAATAATAATAATAATAATAATAATAATAAAAATTATAATAATAATTATTTTAAACATAATAATATTAATATTTATAATAATAATTAATAATAATAATAATAATAATAATAATAATAATAATAATAATAATTCGAGTAACGATCGTCAGGACGCAGTAGTTCCGTCAATAGCATCAACGACAACGACGATTAATTATTAATTAATAGTCCTCTTTTCCTCTCTTTATTAATTATTTTCTTTCTTCCTTTCATTTGATTTATCAATCTGTCTCATTACCACCATTTTAAATTTTTATTTCTTTTCTTTTTTTTTTTTTTAACCAGACAATCACATAGATACATACACACGCGTTCAAATCACTGACTCACGCTACATGCCGGCACGAATTTTATTTCTTTATCATCATCTTCATCTTCTTCTTTTTCTTCTTTTTCTTCTTCTTCCTCTTCATTTGCTGCGTTGGTTGATTTATTTATTTATTTTTAATAATGTTAAAACCCCTACGATTTCTCCTAATCGTAGGATAATAATTTAATAATAATATTATTTTTAGTTTTGCGCACGCGTGAACGGTTCTAACCATTTTGCAATTTACTATTCTCGTTTCTTCGTATGATATACATTTTTTTTTTTCATTTTCTTTTTTTCTTCTTTTTTTACTTTTACGCTATTTTTAAATTTTATTTATTTTCATTTCCCCCCCTCCCCCCACAAAGTTAATTCGTTACATTGCAACAATAATAAATTTGCATCTCTTACGTGCAAAAGAACTCTAAACAAGAAAACCCAAAAAGAAAAAAGAAAAACAAACAAAATAAAGACTCATTTTGCGGTCTGACACGAACGCAACAACACTTTTTTTCTTTTTCTTCCTTCCTTTTTTTTTTTTTTTCTTAAAGTCAGACGTTTTTTCTCGCTTACCTATATTGCACGATTTTTCTTGTCTCTGTTTTTTTAAAACGTAGACAAAGAAGAAAAAGAGAGAGAAAGAGAGAGAGAGAAAGATAGAGAAAAAGAGAGACAGAGAGAGCACCTCAGGAAACAAAAATAATTATTTCTTTCAGTTAGTCCAGCAAACGTCTTGTTGAATGGCGACACCAAGCAAAGATTCATTTTAAAACAAAACAATGTTCCCCCGTTTTTTTTTTTTTTAAAGGGTTAAAAACTAGAATATAATTTATCCTAGTCGATCGTGATACAAAGTTCCCCATTTTATCGTAATTCGTAACACACCCCTTCACAATATATTATTCAGGTTTGAATTAAGTATAATGTCAGGCTGCAAGGGGTTGAAAAAAAAGTGTTGTTATGGGGGGAGGGACATTACAGTCACAGCACGATTATCATTGCCTTACGGTGTGCGAGACGAGGTACAACAGGGATTCGATCTTCGGTTTGTGTTTTTTGGGGGTTGGGAGAAGGGTAGGAAGGGAAGGGCGAAATATACGAGACGAGGAGAAGACCACTTTCGATAATTCTTCTTTATAGTTCCTTTTCTCGTCAACGAAAAAAAGGGGCGTTGTTTTTTAAGAAATACTCGAAGGATAAAGGGAAGGAAAAATCGTTCCACGTTGCTATACTTTATCTTCGAATTGATATGCATACGAGAGAGTGAGCGAAGAGAGAGATAGAGATAGAGAGAGAAAGAGAGAGAGAGAGAGTGTCCCGTCAGTCCGATTGTTCTTCATTATGTGTTCGTAGAACAATTCGAGTTATTATTTAAGTACACGCATGTCGCGTACAGCACTGGGACGCCACTAGGACGTCGAACCGTACCAACTGTTCGCCGTAGCTTTGTTAGAGGGGTGATAGATATGAAAACCGGCTGCTGCGGCTGCCGCAGCTGCAGCTGGGTGATGATAAAATTGTGCTTGTTCTCCGAGACCAGCAGAGGCGTACGCTGCCGCGGCATCGAGGGCACTCGGGTGAACGGTCGCCGAATAAACTTGTGGTTTCAAAGGTAAAGGTTGAGCTGGTTCGTATTGGTGACGCAGCACAGGTTCCCCGTAAGCCGACGTAGCATCGTACGAGCTGATTACGTTAACTGGGTGCAGTTGTTGTTGCTGTTGTTGCTGTTGTTGTTGTTGTTGCTGCTGCTGCTGATGTTGCGATTGCTGTTGGTGATGATGGTGGTGATGATGTTGTTGCTGTTGTTGCTTATCCCGAGGAGAAACCGACGACGGTGGCGTCATGGCTGAATGATAATCAACGGCGTAACCACCTGCCGTAGAATAGGACGATACCAAACTTGTAAAAGCATCGGTACCACAACTGTTACCACCTGCGGAGGAGACCTTTTGATTGTGCGTCGTTAAAACGAACTGATGTTCCCCATAGGTACTCGAACCTTCAGAACCCGGTGGTGTCGGTAATGGACCGTTTTGTCCAGTCTCACTGGCATAATATGATCCACCCGACGATGGTGTCCTAGCACCACCACCGGCCGACGTTATTCCGTGAACGTTAGCGCGTATGACGCTTTCTCGATTGGCGTAGAGTTGCCTGAGAAGAGCGGATGCCGGTAATGGTGCGGTAGCCGATTGTTGAGGACTCAAATGACCAAGATGATGATGAGCACCTATCCACTGTATCGTGCTTCTCTGTTGTTGTTGCTTCAACAAGGCATCCGTACTAAAATCCGTAGGTTGATGTAGGCTCGGAGAATTAGATTTATTCAATGCAGTACCAGGCAGATGCTTAGACATTGCTTGTTCCAAATCTTTCACCGATGTACCAGCAGTAGTTCCAACACCACCTACGCTTCCAGGACCAGCATCAGTCACGACATTGTTCTGACTACCTGGATTACTGTTACCACCAACACCGGCAACGCTTTCAACCACATCAGCCGTACCAGACCTAGCTGTACCGTCACCACTTCGTCTTGATTTAGGACTAGTCGCGCACAATACTTGCTCGCTCGTGGTAATCGAATTATTCGACGGTGTTGGACTCAATGGATTGTTCCTGGACTGCTCGTTGCTGCTACCCACTTTTTCAGCAACTTCTTCCTCCTCGTCTTCCTCATTTGAACTACTTTCCTCCTCGTGTAACTTTCGTTTGTGTCTACGCAACTTGACCACCAACGTGCTGATATTCCCTATCGCTGCTTGAGGTTCCTGTTGCAATTGGGCCATGCTGTCGTGATGCCTGTTACCTCTTTTCTCGCTTTCCGAACCCCTGGTGTCCTCTCGATCCTCCGGCGGAGAACGATGAGGATGTTCTTGATGCTGATTTGTCGGACCACCGCGACTCCGTCCTTCTGAAATGATACGAATCTCTTTTCTATTTTTACGCTGACTATCTTATTTCTCGTTTTACGTTTTAACCCTTTCGTTACGATTACACGTTCAAGAAATTCGTTCGTGAACACCGACTTCTATATGGATCTGTAAAAGATTTTTGCATAGATGACAGACACGAGGTCGTTGGTAACGAAAAGGTTAAATACGTTTTATGTTTTTTTTTTTATCGATTTACTTTCTTTACACGATGTCAATTTTGGCTAAGATCTAATTGTTCGTGTGTATGTTTCTTTTCTTAATACAAAAAAAAAGTTATTGAAAATATTTGTTAATCATGCTAGCGCCTAAATTAAAAATAGATAGATCTTTTATTTATTTATTTATTTATTAATTTTTTTATTATTTATTTTTTATTCTGACATGAGATACTCTATTAAATTTCTCTCACGTGGATAAATATCGAAAACACACGTGAATGTCATTTTCGTTTATTATTTTTTCTCTTTTTTTTTTTATTTCTCTCTCAAAATGTATGAACGATTTAATAAGTGTTTATCGATTAATTAATTTGAGTTAATAAAGTAAGAAGGAAACGTTTTTACTTGTTTTTCCATGATATTATTAATGCTTACGAGAATCGAAAGATGAGGTAGAGTAAAAGACTTGTAAACGGTAGTGTGATATAAATAATACATATATATTTTAAACACGGGCGAGCACCTTACAGGCGTTTCACGTGTGTTTCCGGATCGTTCGGAAGATCAGGACGACGGAGGTACCGTTGCATTCTAATTTTGACCATTATCAGACATTTCCTGCAAAGGAACAAAAGTTCGTTAGGGAAAGTAATCTCGATAATTCCCGATTTTGTCGCGACTAATTTCCATTTAATATCAATCTAAGCACGAATTTATTTTTCTCGAAATGCAGTAATTCCATTTAAAAAAAAAAAAAAAAGAAAAGAAAAGAAAAAAGAAAAAGAACAAGGTAATATTCGTTTAGTCTTATTTTTTCTCTTTCTCTATTAAATTATTATACTCTTTGTCCCAGAGCTAAGAAATGTCACTAAAGGGATTATGTATTTTTACCTGTACAGTAGTTGACATTAACTTTTCTTTTTTTTTCACACACACGTGGTTCAAGTCGAAAAGTTTTGAGTCTAATACGAAAACAATTGATATTGTTGATGATCTTTCATCGATTGAATTTAGAAAAGAAATATTGCAAATTATTTTTATTTTGTATAGCCTCAAAACTACATTCAACCGAACCCTCGTATATATCTTTTATGATTTTTATGAATTTGAATTGGAATTAAGAGTTGAGAAAAAAGAAATAAAATAAAAAAATAAAAAATGAATAATAAAAGGAAAAATCATTTAAATAGGTGATAACAATCGATTGCCTGTCTTTCTCATAACGAACGATCACAATTTGTAATAATTCTATTTGATAAATAACAAACATAAATATACCTCCTCTGTCAGCATCAGGCGAACCATTTTCTGGATCATTTCCTGTTGCATCCTCTCGTTTAACACCGGTAACACCATCTTCCAGTTGACAACAATCCATTATTAGGTTCTCGTATTCACGACCGCTGTAATAGAAATTTGTTTTGGGTATAGAATTTAATTTGTCATTTGTTAAATATGTTCGAATTGATTAATCAATTGCATACCTTATTACATAATTAACACAAATGATGTTTTGTTCTTCAGCGTTTTTCGAATTACATACAACGGTCGCACATGTTTGCAACCACGTGTAACCACCGCTTTTGTTCATTAATCGATAATAATGCGTCAATACTTGTCCTTTGTGGATTACTAAAAATTAAAAAACAAATTTGTAAGAATATAAAAGTGTTATATATTTTTCTATAAAAATCTAAATATTAATTAATAAATATTACTCACGATCTATGTGTGATTTTCTAAGACGATTTGCATCCTCGCCGTGACACAGGGTGTACAAATTTTTACCCGTCAATTCATCGGCCGTGTAATCCAATAATTCAGATACCCTGTAATTTAACCCCATAAAGTATTTTTTATAATATTAGTTTTAATTATTATTTAACAGTTTATAATAAGAGGGAATCAACGAACAACTTCATAAGACCTTCTATCATATTACCTTCAAAAATAGGCAACCTTTTATACACCATTGATAACAATTCACGATAATACCATCTACTGGCAAGGAATTTGTCAACTCCCACAGGTAACAGGATATTTTCTTATATGGGATGGTTATTTCTCGTAGGGACATAAAACTACTGTCAGATGGCGCTAGCAAGCAATTTAATCAATGGTGTGTAAAGGGTTGCATATTTTAAGATCGAACAAAAGCTTATCTACATAAAATCTAAATAATTAAAACTGTATAAATAAATATAAAGGATCCATAATAATCCAATTAAGTCAAGAAACAAACTAATCAATCAAATATTTTATTAGCATATGAAAATATTATTCGAAATGAATTGTTTATGGGATATCTAATTGGTATTCTGTTCAAAGAATATAGGACATATTTAGGATATCTAATAAACTTACTTTGGTTCGCAATGTGCTATCCGAAAATCAAAATTGATACGAGTGACAAACATGTCAGTCTCCAATCGGATTTCGTGTACACTCGGTGGCGGAAGTGCAATAGCCAGACCGACCATACCCATCAATGGCGGTGCTGTCTTTCTCGTATGACTAAACGTGTACTGTGGTCTCAAACGACACAACAGTAGGACGACCTATATTTCACCAAATACAATTACCAGATAAAACATAAAGTTAATTTAAAGAAGAAAAAAAGAAGAAACACCAATAAAAAATGGATAAAATAAAACCAAGTATCTAATCAAATGAATCCAAACGTTTGAACTTACCCTATAACCCGAAGATTTAAAATGGCAACCCCTTTTCGTTAACGAGGACTTCATTCTCACGCAAAATGCACGATCGTAACCTTTGTAAAGACCACTCGCTGATAGCGACATCAATGAAGACACTATAAACAATAGAAACAAAGGTTTGCAAAAACAGCTTTACTCGAGCAAACAACATTTGATTAATTAGAAGAAGAAGAAGAAGAAGAAACATACCGTCAGGATTAGCGGTCGAGGATGAACCATGTTCTTCCGAAGCTGCACTGCTCGGAGAAGCAAGACCGGAACTAGAGGAATGTGGACCGGAAGAGGTAGAGGACGATGCCAATCCCAATCCTAATTGTTCAGCGACTTCGGCGTGATCTTGCTGATGAACGTAATCGAAAACGCTAGATCCCGTCATTTCTACCTGAAATTCCCATACAACGTTTACATTTATTCAAATTGCTTAACCTTGCGGGAATATATTTAATAATTATAATATATTTTAAACTAATCAACCACAGATGGTTGGTAAGCTTAGGTTAGAGAATAGTGATTTATATATATACATACATAACATACTTCCTCGAATTACTATACTTCTATATACATAGATGGATACATAGAAAAAGAGAAAGAGAGAAAAAGAGAGAGAGAGAGAGAGGTACACACATACACATATGTAGACAAGACTTTATTTGTATTCTATAAACGAAGTTGGATGATGACGCGCGTAAGCCCAACCGTCTGTCGGTCACGCTTCTTTTCTCGGTATTAAAATGTACGTAAGTACGAGGTACGATAAGTGCATCGGGAAAACGAATAACAGTTTGTCCATTCGTTCCTTCTTTCTTCCTTTCTTTTTTTCTTTCTTTCTTTCTTTCATTCGTTCCATCGTTCCTAAGTCTTCTTATACTCCGCCATTTTTGATAACCCCATTTAGCTAAGACTATCATATATATATACTTGATCTGAACATAAAAAAAAAAAATAGAAGAAAGAGTTCAATAAGGCAGCTGTGTCCTGGTATCACGTTCGATGAAATCCACCACCCGTTGAAATAGAGACATCTTATCGAGACTCTAACACATTTTGGTAGACATCGTGGTTAGTTTTCTGGTAGAAAAAAATAAAGGAACTAAAGTTGACGGATAGAAAGAGAAAAAAAAAGAAGAAGAAGAAGAAGAAGAAACAGGAGACATAAAGAAAGGTTCGGTCTTCTTGATAGTGGCAGCCATGTTTCTAGCTGCCACCGGTTTCCCGAATCCTCGAAACACCCTATTGATTGCTCCGCGAGAGTCTCTCGTAGAATCGAGCTGGTGGTACACCGGTCACCTCCCTCACCTACCCCCGCCATATCCCTCTTTCTCGCCTTCCCTCTCCTCCTCCACCTCTTCCTCCACCTCATCCTCTTCCTTCTCTTCCTCCTCTTTACTCCTCTCTCTCTCTCTCTCTCGCAATGGCTCCCTCTTGCTGGTGCTGCTGGTGCTGGCTGCTGCTCCAACTCTCTCTCTTTCTCTCTCTTTCTGTGTGTTCCCCATCCACTCTACTACTACCTTCACGAGCTCGGAGCATTAGGAATGGCGAACACGCCGCCGTGCAGAGGCTACGTGAGCCGCATGCGACCACCTCCACCTCCATCCACCCATCCTTCCCTCGTCTATGTCATGCCTGGTGCCAACCAGTATGGCCGCCAACTCATACAACCTTCTCCTCTTTTCCCCCTTGACCTCTCCTCCTTATCCTTTTCTTCCACGCTATCAACTTTTCTCTCTCTCTCTTTCTCTTTCTTTCTTTCTTTCTGTCTGTCTATCTATCTTTTTCTTTTTTCCAAAAGTACTCTTTCCTTCTTATTCTTCTTCAACTTCTTCTTCTTCTTCTTCTACCTTCTTTCTTGCAGGTACCATCATTTGCCTGTTTTCCCTCTTTATCCTACCACGTCGTCTTTAGTCGTCTTTGGCTTTCCTTCGTCACTTCCACGCTACTATTTTTGCCTTTCCGTTAAAGTCCTACTACACCCATGTATGTATGTATGTATGTATTTATTTATGTATGTATGTATGTATATATACCTCTCCTCTCAGTTTTACTTTTTTTTTTCTTTATATTCCTTTATCTTTTGTTCTTTTCATTATATTACTTTTCTTCTTTTCCCTATTCTCTTTTTTCTATTCTCTCTCTCTCTCTCTCTCTCTCTCTCTCTCTCTCTCTCTCTCTCTTTCTTTCTTTCTTTTTTTACTAGACGTGAATTTTGTATTCCTTTCACTTTACCCTATCCACACTATGTCCCTTATTTTCTTTTTACTGGGGAATGGGGTGTGGTTTACGGGGAAACGCGCAGTGACGTTATTTAAAAAATCTTTACGAAGGTATATGTGTATAAAAAAAAAAAACAAATGGTTTATTTTCTTACCTGCGAAAGACCTAGGTAGATCGAAACGGTCTCGGATATGTACAGGAACCTTCCATCCGCAGCAACCGCCATCGCGAAACCATCCAATGACTGTAACGATACGTTCAATATGAAACTATTTATTCCATATAATACATATATTATCTCACTCATGTTTATTATCATTGTTAAAAAGTTTAGTTACTAGCCTAGAGTTACAATATTTACGTACCTGTAATATATGGGTACCCTGATGTACCTCGAAATGATCTACAGCCGCGTTAGCTGCCGACCTCACACGATTTGTACCTAAACAAAAACGTTTAATTTTCATCAAATTGAAAATGATTATATTCTAATCGTAATACAAATTCTCTGTAAGATTCGAATTAACTTTTTACGAGAGAGAAAATGTGTTCTTATAACGTAATTTGTTTTCTCGTTTTTCTTCTTCTTCTTCTTTTTAGATTCAACTTATTTTAATTTATTCTGCTCGGTATTTATGTTAAATCTTGCTTAGCATTGCACAATGTCTACTACAAATGTATCTAATTTGTGTTTGGATTTGTTTTTTTTATATCTGAAACAAAGACAGTATCTAGCAACTGTAATAATTTATTTCACAATTTAATACTTTTGATTTAATATATGGTATTAAATGCAACAATAATTTATGTAATTTAAAGAAAATGATCCAAAAAAAAAACTACGTTACTAAATATTCTTATTACTTGATAAAAGTGTAACGTAACATTGAACTATCATATTCGAGTATAAATCTAAATTCATTAAAAACATTCAACACCACGAAGTGTATTAAATATCTGTTAAAGTGAAAATAAAAATACATAGATCATATCATCAGTATGATTAATGAAATATTGTATGGAATAAATTTTTTTTATAGATGTAGATCGATTGACCATAGCGTTGAAAGGTATCTTGAGTTTATTTGGGCTGGTGTGAGTCACAATCTCCACCCCATCCATCCGGTTTAACCATGCCGGCACGGACCAACCGACCCCTTTTCGCCTTTCGTCTCCCCTCGTTTAACAAACAAGACGAGCTCCTTCTTACGGTAATAATAATCCTACCCTCCCTGGTTTCCCTTAATGAAAGACTTAGAAGACTCGATCAAACTCGTGCGCGAAACGCTTAATCTGCTAAGTCCATCGGGATGAGGCTTGCTTGGCCTGGCCTGGCTTGGTTTGGCTTGGTTTGGCTTGGCTATGCTGCCCGTCGGACTGACCTAACCTTACTTCGGGCTTTTCCGTCAACAAGTTAATTCCAATATTTCTCTGGCATACACGGACGACTGGCTATGTGGCGTCTATGATAATCCAACTGGATTTCACCATTGACGAACACCTTTGTTCTTAAGAAAATATCTGCCCCTTTTCTCTTTTTCTTGCACCAATCGACCATAAGCGAAGGAAATTTCATTTCGCAAGATTTTCGAAGAAACGAACAACAATAATAATTTTATTATTATTTAGTTAACAATTTCTTTTCCTTTAAATTCTCAAATATTGATCCTAGTTCGTGTGTTCAAAAAAGAAATAGGAAAAAGAATAATGTTAATGTGAGAGATAGAAGTTTTCGTTTAAGAATATAAAGAAGAAATGATTTATATTAATGATATGCTAATGTATATCTTGAAATAAAAAAAAAATAAAAAAAAAATAAAAAGAGAGCAATGGAGAGGGGTTTACTTTGGTTTAACTCACATTTATCACTTACTAATTTCGAAAGTTAACGCTGGTTATACCGGAATCTACGTGTTCTCGGTCGGACAGCTGACCCCTCCATAAATCTTTCGGCCGGTTGTCCCACCCCTGCCATTCCACGTTATCACAATATTTTGATAAATATCTCATACACGTTCCGTATACTTTTCTCGCCTCGTAACTCGACGATATTTATTTGAAGAAAGTAGAAAAATATCTAAAGGACAAGAAGGGACGACTCTTTTCTATTTTCTTCCGCTATTCTTTACTATACTTTGTCCTATCCTTTATTCCAATCTTTCACTTTATTAAAAGATATTTTTTTTATCCTCTCGGTAGATAATACACGAAATATTTCTAAAGGAATATTTTAATAAACACCCGTATTGGACAATTCTATTGATACGAAAGAGAAAAAAAGGAAACAAATTATATGTGAATGGACGAGTGGATTATACGAGTTGAAATATGAAAGATTTAATTCGTAGAGATGAAAGGAAATAAAATTAAATCAAATAAATATAAGAAAATGTTGTTATTACATAATTTTTTGTTATTGTCACTAAGCTTTGTAACATAACGCATAAAATAAAAAGAGAAAAGATTCTTCCTAGAGTATGGGGAAAAAAAATTCAGAGGATCACCATAGAGAAAAGGTAGTAGAGAAGGAATACAAGAATGGGTGGATGGGTAGGAAGGTAGGTGGTGGTTGGTTCGGCTGATAGTAACCGAGGAGAACATAACGTAACGCCCGTACCCTCTTTTGTTCGGGCTCCAGGGAGCAGGATTTAATGAAAAATGGCCGAATTTGTTACATTTCCCGGTAGTGATCCTCTATTTCTAAAGGGATTCGACCATACGAATAAGGTCGTACGTGCTAAACGATCATTTGCCCTATCTTCATTCGTCAATTTATTATTTTAACACTCGATGCAAACCAATTACAAATTATGATTAATTTTAGTTAAACATCAACGAGGAACACTTATCGATAAATTGAAATATAAACAACATTTTATCGTCCTGGTTAGTTCCTTCCCCTTAAAAAAAGAATTAGAATTGATTCTCTAATCGTCGAAGAGTATCAGTATCGAATTTCATTGAAAATTCTTCCTTCGTATTTGAAGAAATGATTAAAAGTTCTCTCTAATTTTAATGTATGTGCATCGGGAATCAAATAATCAGTATTCGAACCCTCCGTTTCTATTACAATCAACGCAAAAAAAAAGTAAAACAAATAAGACCCGTGGTCGATTAAATCCTTCCCCTTCCGCTCTAACTTTTTAACGAAAGATGATGATATGATCATTTCTCTTAATATTTTCTAAATTCAATTTCTAATAACGATTCTTAACAATAAATCAATTTCCTATGATTTTTAGTTATTGACAATCTTCTTACAGATTCCACATTTCAACCCCGTTAATGATAGAGAAGACTTAATTACATTGAATTCTACGAACCAGACGATAGTTACCAAAGTTCAACGTCACGAAACTAAACATTTTTTTTAGGCTGAACAAGCTGAATGAATGGTAAAAAAGAAGAAGACAAGGAACGCACAAAAGGGTCGAAGAACAAAAGGTGGAAAGAGAGGAAGAGACGCGAGTACGAGAATGAAGGATAAAAAAAAAAAGAAAAGAAAAAAAGGAAAGAAAGAAGAAGTAGCATAAAACTAAATCGGCAGACGTGTCTAGAAATCTTTAACGCATTTTGCTTCGTTAAGTCGAGAGGTCTTTTTTCAACGCTCTGCCACTGACATACCCCTCCGAGGGTGGAAACTCGCAAAGGGTGTACAAGTAACTGTGCAAGTTTGAGTGAGATGGAGAAATAGAATCTATGTGTGTATGTGTTAGTGTGTGAGAGAGAAATATATATAGAGTAAGGCCGCGAACTGGATTTAGTTTGACGAGAAGTTGTGGCAGCGATGCCCGGATGGCGCCTAACTCAATTTCGTTAGTTTAGTTACATTGGCGGCTGGTAACGCGAGGAGCCAGAGCATAGGGGATGCTGTGATTAGATTTCCATGTGGGTAGTGGTACGCACTACCTAAGCCTTTATACGTACTAGGTACGACGTTACATACTCTACGACTTCGTCTTTCCAATCCCCTCCACCCCCTCTTCTGTTCTCTTCTATTCTGTTCTATTCTGTTCTCTACATTTCTCTTCTCTTCACTTCACTTCCACCCATTCCACCCCTTCAACCCAACACCATCCCTCTCTGTCTATCTATCTCTCTCTCTTATTCTTTTGCCACCGCATTTGCCACCTCCAACATCGACCACAAATATTAACTCGACCTACCCTCTTAAAGTACCCCGTCGATCGATCTATCTCTCTCTCTCTCTCTCTTTCTCTCTTTCTCTGCTACTCGAGAATTTATCTTTTCTTTGCTTCTTTACTCGTATTTTATACTTTTTGTATTTTATGTGAGAGAGAGAGCTTTAAATTTTGTTTATATATAACACAGATTTTAATAGAAGTTTTGTATTTAAGGTTCATTTGTATTCTTTACGATTTGATTAGTTTTATCATGTTTCGATGTTTATTATTTGGTATAGTTATTGAGTGGTTGTTTTATAAATTTGTAAGACTTATGAATTAAGTTCAATAGGAAGAAGTAGATATCAGGTTGATTAATATTTCTTAAGAAATAATGTTTGATACGAAGCGTAACTTTTGATGTCTTCGTTATATAACAATATTTTAGTTAATTGAATTAGTTTTGCATTATAGTTGAAATGTTGTTTAAATCCTTGTTCCGATTTTTAAAATTTTATTATATCTATTGAATTAATTTATTAAATTAATAAGTGGAATTATATATGAATCAACTCAATACATTCATTGGTTTGCTTAAATATATTTGTAACAATATTTAAACAATTTTGTATTTATATAAGTCAGCAGAAAACATTTTCAGAAACCTTCTAATACAATGTAATAATCACTTTTATCTATCTATTAATTCTAAATAAATTAATCACGTTTATTTCAATCCAATAATAGTTAAGATCAATCAATCAATCAATAATTCATAATTATTCGTACAAACAATCACGAACTCTTATTAACAAAATGAACAATATTTCTTAATTTCCTTAATATCAAAGAAAAAAAATACAGGGTACGTAACTGACGATATTATTGAACTTTTAAACTAAAAGATGTATATCTCGTACGCTCCCGAGATTTTTCCCCTAAATATTATTTTCAAAATAAATGGTCAATCTTGCGTAAATTGTCATTGAAGCGTAGAAAGAAGAAGAAAAAAAAAAGGAGTAGTCGCGCGTGTACACCCGTAGAAAAAAAAAACCAATGGCGTAAGCAAGACACAAGGCAAAGTAAAGGAAAGCAAGCGGAGTGAACTAACAGCAAAAGCTAGCAGAAAGCTAGCTATAGCAATAGATGCTGTATCGAGATATCCTTTATAAGAAGAGAGAGAGAGAGAGAGAGAAAGAGAGGTAGACAGCGGCCGGTAGAAGATTCGCAGATACATAGTAATAGAGAATTGTCCGGCGATAATCGAACGATAACATCGGTCTTCGCCTTTCTTCATTTTCGTGGTTCATTTAACGAAAATGGAACCCCACCTCCCTTTCCCTCCCATCCCAGACTACGACACTACTCCTTGGTTCAGATAAAACTGCACCACCATCCAAATAATACGAAAATCCTTTTTTCTTCCTTTTCCTGTTTTAATCTTCATTTTGTTAATTAACGAAAGAGAAGAAAGGGAAAAAGATTATATCCTTGGATCCGAATCCAACAACATGGATGGAAATAAGAAATGATAAGAGAAAATAATATAATATAAAATACAAAAATATAACAGAGAAATGGAAGAAAATATAACAGAGAAATGAACGTTGATTCTCGCTTGTGACACAAAAATTGAGTTAATCGAACGCTTCCCAGAACGATCCCTCGACTGTCAGAGTGTGGCAGACGCGAGACACGTGTCTGCTACAAAGACGTGCTATGAAAAAGAAAGAAAAAGAGAGAAAGAGAAAGAGATAGACTATCGTCTATAACAAAATTATGACGTGGTTGACTTCTTTTCCAAGTCGCGTTCCCAGAAGAGAAATTTTCGTAATTCCATCAGAGTATCTCTCTCTCAATGTTAGAGAGACCCTCCTAGTTCTTCGATTCCCCGTTAACTTTTAGTCGGTCGAGTTATTCTAGATCGGTGACTGATCAATCAAAAAAAAATATCACAGCCAGATATAATGACACCTAATCGATTATAAAGAAATATTAGACATGGGAGGTCTAATGTCAAGAACAAAGATAAACACCAATGACATTTATAAATTTATCTGTCTCTCTCTCTCTTTCTCTCTCTCTCTTTCTCTCTCTTTCTCTTTCTCACTATTGTATTTTCGTTTATTTAAAAATTGTTGAATCTACGGATAATTGAGTCATACCTTTAACAGTTTTGTTAGGTGGTGGTCCGTCACGACTCCATGGGGGATCACCATGACCCGAGAAGTCTCGGAGTTTGAGGTAAGAGATGGTAAGCCTTATAATGGAGGCTTTGTCCAGTTGCGAGGTAATGGCCGCCGGCAAAGGTAACATCTTTGCTAACTCGTAGAACTCAAAGTTTTCCTTACCCCGTCTAGATCTTGCTGCATCTCGGCTCTTTTCTTTACGCAACTCCAAGATACTGTAATCAGAACGATATATATTCTTAAATCGATTACCTAACCAAAATAGCATTTTTAAAACATTTAGCCAATCGCCCATTTTTTCCAAGTAACGCGAACTAATATTCATTACTTGAAATGAAATAATTCTGAAAATTATATTTAAAATGGTTTAATATATTTTGCTGTAAGAATTTCGTTTAGTGATTTTACATATTGTAAAATAAACATATCATTTTCTATTATTTATTGTAATAATAATAAAACAAATATGTTGCTATGGTAAAAATGGGAAATCTCCCTGATCGGTTGGCTAAGTGTTTAACATTTCTAGACTTTCTTCTTTTTTCTTTTTCCTTTCTTGCATTTAAACTTAAAGATATTTGCTACAAAAGAAGGGTTGGTCGTATAGAAATCTATCGTGTTAATTATTGTTTTAACATTAAATTCTGTTTAACGCATTCAACAATATCCAAAAATATCCGCGAATCATTAGATAATGTGTGTGTGAGTATATATGTTAACAGTTTATTACTTAATACATAATTATAATTATACCAATTAAAACCCATTAAACTAAACTTCGTTTTAATTCGGGCTAATTTTTTGATTGAATAAATAAACGATAAAAGTTGCATATAAAAACATATCGGACATTGTAAAAATTGTTGATACAAGAAAAGGAGTGGTTTGAACAGTTTGGGGGTATAAAATCTGTTTTTTCTTGTCATCGTTATAATTCATATTCCTTTTTTCTTGAGTGTTTAATTAACCGTGTTAACCATGATGCACAAGATGATCGAAACTATTAAGGAGAAATGGGTAACGAATAAGAAGAGGCGTGGCTGTACACTTCCAGGGATGTCACGGTGATCTGGCAATACGCGGTAAAGCGACTACCGCTTAAGCAGCATACATTATTCAAGCGCTATCAAGCCCGTGTTTGCTGACAAGCCAGTGAATGTGGCCGAGTGAATACCACCGTAACGTAACCACGCCCCTCTAGACGGCCCCTTGATACCGATTTTACGTTTTAACTGGCCAATGAACGATCTTCTCCACGTAGTGGACACCGATACTAATCCCTACATATATATATAAATTTCTTCCATCATCATTAAAAGATTTGATACTAATTATTCATGAATATAAAACTAAACGTACTAGCTTGCTTTACTTAAATACTTATTTACTTTACTTACTTAGATACTTTCCTAAGTTCACGGTACGTTTACCGGTAAAGACTAATCCGAGAAAAACTAAAGCGTTGCAATTAAATGTGCCGTTTCAACTTAAGAAAGGGTTGAAAACGAGATGGGCATTTTATTAGACCGCTATTGCGCTTAACGACTGTAAAATGACAATCCTTTTTCTTTCTCTCTTTGTCTCTTTTTCTCTTTCTCTCTTGATCTTACCCCCAATAAAGAAGAGAAAGAGAGGAAGAGGGGAACGTGCAAATACCGCCAAGCTGTGGTAACCCATTATTTTCATCTTTGTCGCGGGAGTCAAAGGTCGTAAAAAGTCGAGAGTCCTTTAGACCGAGGGGTAAGTTTGTTCCTTCGGCGCGAGCCATTGGTTCCATGGTAGTTTTGTGTTTTTGGATTTTATAAACGCACTCCAAATCCCTCGAGTTTAAGGAAGTAGTAGTAGTAGTAGTAAGAAGAAAATCTTTTTCCCCAAAGGGATAATGACAGACAGTTAGTCCTGTTTTCTTAAAGGAACGCTAACTCTATCCGTTGATCTTAACCGATTCATAATCTAAATTTGTTGCAAAACAAAAAAAGACATAGGAACAATTTTTTAGATACTTTCTTTCCCCTATTTTACTTTTCAGCCACAGTCCTACTGTTTTATTTATCAAATTTGTTGGAATAACGATCAGTGGTAACGGTAGACGGATCAAAGACCGATTACGCGAACCACCTTTTTCGTTGCTGATTGTGCAAAGATAAAAGGATTGGGTAGAGGGTGGATTTTCGGGTGGTGGACGGACATAAGAGCAGAAAGACCCGTTTGTTCGTTCCTTCATTCGTTCATTCGTTCGTACATTCGTTCCTAGTTTTCGTCCCTTCGTTTTCTTACGATCCTTCACGAGTTAGGTCCATCTCCCCAGAGGTACGATACGAGTAGGCAGAAAGAACCGTTGCTGCTGTTCTGTTTCGTAGCTGCTGTTGCTGTTGCTGATGGTGTATAGCTGGTCTTGTAAAGAGTAAGTGAGAGAGAAAGAGAAAGAGAGAGAGAGAGAGTGAGAGAAAAAGAAGGCATCGTTCGCACGAACGAGCCCCGCACACTCTCTACGAGTTGGTTGGTTGTTGGTGGTGGCTGCAGACGTGTGAAAATAAAATTACGCCCAACTTTCGGCCAAATTGGTTGAAATTGGGCGGCAGTCGAGCACAAGGCCCTACCGGGAGTCCCTCGGGGTAAAGAGATAGAAGTCTCTCGCGGAACCGATCGCTCTCTCACTCTCTCTCTCTCTCTCTCTTTCCACATTTTCTTTCCTTTTTTATTTCATTCCATCTTCTTCTTCTTTTTCTTCTTCTTATTCTTTCTTTCTTTCTTTCTTTCTACGTTTTCTTTATTCCCTCTTAGGACCCTCTTTTTCTCTCCCTTCTTACAACATTCCCTATACCTTTTTTTTCTTTTTCCTTTTTTCTCTACCCTTCTCGCAACGTGTTCCAACATCTACTTAGGCCTCCACTAAGAGATACTACGATGGGTCAAGGAAACGACAACTGCTGCTGCTACTACTACAAGTGCAAGAGTGTCAAGTGGCCTGACATTAATAATTCTCAATGCAACGATACGAGATTAGAGGTGATGGGTACTTTGTGTGGTTTTTTCCTCCTTTTTTTTCTTTGATCTCTTACTCCTTGCCCCACTCTCCTTTCCACCCACCCTCTTTCTCTCTTCCCCACTTTGTATATCTTGTCTTTATTTTGCAAGTTGGAGTCTCGATCGGTTTGTCGTACGTCCCACTTGTACTTTTGTGAAAGCCGTTCAGCACGCGACTGAGAAAGATAGAAAGAGAGAAATAATGAAAGGAAAGAAGGAAAGAAGGTTAGAAATAGGAACATCGAAGCTCGCGGAAATTATAATGCGCATCGTGGCACCGGCTCGTCGACTAATTCAATTAAACAATTCATTTGCCGCTCTGGAGCACCACCTGAGGGCATGTCCCATTCCGTCCGTGGCTTCGTGCCGTGGCTCCTCCGTGTGGACGACTTTCTGTGTTAGTCGATATGGAGGAGGCAGAAACGTGAGTTGGAGAAGGACCAAAGCTTTGCCATGCCTTCTCTTCTCTTCTCTTCTTTACTCTACTCTTCCCTTACCACCCTGGTTCCCTCGAGAGTCGTAGCCTCGCGCTACAATACAATGCTCCTAATGTTACGGGCTCCAGTTTCGACATAATTTTCTTTCGCGGCAACGGCAACGGCAACGGCACCGGCCCTTTCGGCTATCAGATGCCTAAGCTTTTGTAGCACTTTGACAAAAGGAAACGTCATTTCCGGTGACCGTTCGATAACGAGAGCTACGTATATTGGGGTAGAAAACTTACCGATCACCCTTCTTCTTCTCCACAACCATCACCACCATCACCACCACCACCACCACCATCACTATCCCTAATCATTGGCCAAAAAGTATTGTATATCCAAAAATATCTTAGATACACGAGTTTAAGTTTATCCGGAATTTTTTTAATACACGATACAACAAGGTTTTGGGTTTATTTGACGTAGAAAAATTACCACCACCATCATCGGTTCTAATCATAGACCAAAAGATAACTGAAAAAAAGTCGAATAATGGAAAAAAAAGTCGAATTCTTGGCCACAATTCAATGGGTAAATCAAACTTTTTTTTCCATCAATCCAATATATCAAAAAATACCTTGAAAAACAAGTTAAAGTTTATTCTAATTTTGGATACACAACCGGTAACAGCAAATTTTCGGTTTCCTCGACATGGATGATGTTTATTTTTTACACAGAAAAATATTAGCTATTTTTTGTTGTTAGATATTCGAATGCGCGTTGCTAGAAACGACAACAACGTTCGTCATATAACGATCATGTATATATATATATATACATACATACATATATATATATTTTGATAAACCCGACGTATCGAACTGTCCGCACCTATATTTCAAATTCAGCTTTCATTCCGCTTTATGAATAATTCATGATACGTTTCTTCCTTCAAATGGACCAAAGTATGGCCTACGGTTTGATTCATGACACAACGGTTGACGACCGTGTCGAGGCTTAAGAAGTCTCTCTATCAAAGAGAAAACGTAGCCTTCTGCCCGTTACATCGTCCGATTGCATAAGTCTCTTGCAAATCTCCTACATAATTTATTACTTCAATCGAACACAGCTAATATAAAATAATAGCTTCCTTTCTGATAAATCCTTTCCTATAAATATTCGATGATTACAAAATATGTAACTTTTTAATCTAAATAAGATAAGAGGAACATAATAATATTCATGCACATGTCGGGTTCTATTCAGTTTTCATTCTTCTTCAACTACTCGCTACTACTACGAGACTTTATTTTTTTCTTTTTCCAAGACTAGGAAATTATTTTCTTAGAAAACGTAGTAGAATCTGAATGAACTCAAAAAAAAAAAGAAACATTCTCTATAAAACACGGACTTTTTTTTTGTTA
The DNA here is from genome assembly GCA_023678845.1 of Mischocyttarus mexicanus. Lineage (NCBI taxonomy): Eukaryota > Metazoa > Arthropoda > Insecta > Hymenoptera > Vespidae > Mischocyttarus > Mischocyttarus mexicanus. Next base: position 64,430 of record JACGTP010000001.1, read on the forward strand.
GACTATTCAAGACATCTACACATCCGCTGATAAAAATCACGCAGGTATAGTAGTATGCTTAGGATATTACGAGACTGCAACGAGGAATAGAGGAAGGAAGAAGACGTATGGCGGCATGCGGTGGACAGAGGATGGGACATATATACAGGGTTAGATGAGGCAGGGGGTAGGAGGGGGAGAGGGGGTTTAGGAAAGATAAAGGGTGGTGAGGGAAAGGAGGTAGGTAAAAAAGATGAAAGAAAGATCGAAAGAGAGAAAGAGAGAGATAGGTAAAAAAAAGAGAAACGAATGAAGGTAAGGAAAGAAGAAGAGAGGGATAAGAGTGGAAGGGAAGTTGCTTCTTGATGATGCGCAGATAAGGGAGGGTTTAAAGTCTACGTGATGAGTTTCTCGATGTGTCCGAGCGGAGGTCGAGCCTGAGAACTTTTCGGTAAATGTACTCGCTACTCTCTTCTCAACAGAACAGAACTGAACAGAACTGAACATAACTGAACAGAACACGAAAGAGTCGCAGTTTTCTTTCGAAAAATACTACTCGACTTCTTCTTTTTGCATTTAACGACAAACGAAAGGTCAATATTCATCAACTAAGTGGACAATGTACTAATTTGTGAGATAGATGGAAGAATTTCATCGATTTCTATAAGTTGGTATATGCGTTGAAATAAAAAACACTTTATCTGATCTTGTAAAGCTACTTCTTCTTCTTCTTCTTCTTCTTCTTCTTCTTCTTCTTCTTCTTGGGACTTTAATAAGGAATAAAGTTTTCGAATGGGAAGTAGCTACTAGTCTCGGAAATCAGATGAGCTTAATCCCACCGCCGTGGTGGTCTCGTACAACTTTTAACCTAATAAGGCAAATGAGATACCTGCTATTTCAATTTGGGTAAAAATCTTTTCTCAATTTTTTGTTGGCCTCCTTTTAAACCGTTTGATCTTTTATTCCTTCGAGTTAGAGAGAGAAAAAGAGATAGAGAGAGAGAGAGAATACTTTTTTTCATTTGCCTTTGCTTTTTATGAATCAGGAGTTGTATATTTCTGTTAAATAATTTTTTTATGAAATCCCTTTCTTTTATTTGTTTTCTTTTTTTTTGAAAATGATTACCTTCCATGAGGAAAAGTCTATCGTACTATACGATATTAAAGGTAGGAGGAAAAGAAGGAGGTGGTGGAGGAGGAGGAGAAGGAGGAAGAGGAGTAGGATCAATGCTATGTGCTCGAAGTTGTTGGGAAGAAAGCAGAGGAGAGGTCTTCCAAGGGTCTCACGTGCACGTCTCGTATCCGGACATTCTCATGTCTTAACTTCCGGGAACGTGAGCCAGGCAACGCACCAACTACCACGGCGACACCTTCTACCAATGGCTTCACTCGTACACCTAACTGCGGTCACTGATCTTCGACTCGCCATTCTATCATTCAATGACTACCTTCCTTATTCTATCCATTATCGTTAACATAATCGAAGACCAATCTATTTTATTGAATTATTTTCTCTACTATAGACTGAATAACTCAACAATTGAACATTATCTTTAGCACGACTCTTGTATTATTCATCGAATTTCTATCTTATTGAGTTCGAATAGTCTGAAGGGGTTTATTGAATCATTTTATTGTACTAGTTAGATACTTCATAAACGTTAATATAATAATTGACGACTCGTTCGTTATAATTGAATTTCATCATTTTTTATTATCTTAATTAATAATTAAACTAATAATATATATTGGGAAATAATTGTGCTCCTAACTTATAGTTTATCGATACTTTTCTTAATCCTATTAACCTACTCGACAAAAGAGTCAAGGTAATATATCAAGTGTGTAAAAGAAAATTGAGGAAACACCCTAACCAGTGATAGTGTCCGAAGGATGGTAGCTAGTTAGTAGAAGATAGGAGGAAAAAGAAGGAGGTAAAGGTAGCCGTCGTTGACGGCTCCCCGGGTTGCCCCGTCAGCATCAGCGTTCTTCCGATTCGCATCGAGTTTACTGCCGTGGCGTGACGTACTCATCTGCACCATCGGTTTACCACCCTTAAAGTCTTATATCCAGTGCCGTCACCGTCACCGTCACGAAGACTACCATACTAGTCTCGCCAACACTACCACTACCGCCTCAACCATCGGTAGCAGCCCTACCCGCTACCCATCACCATTCCCATTATCCACTCACTGTGACAGAGCTCTCGTGGGACTTCAGATACCCCCGACGTACTATCACGTTCTCTCGCCTGATTTCGTAGGGGTCGCTAAAATTGTCGATCTCGAAAGAGGACGAAAAAAGGTTTGCCTAGAGTACCTGAGTAATTCATCGAATCCCTGCATTCTTACCGGATTCTACCCGTGAACGATTTATTCAGATAGTTATATTTAATCCGTATATAGGACGACATCATAGTCATCTTTCTATATCCTTAATCGTTAACTTTTCAAATAGAAGTTAATAGTTCGTTTATTGATTATAATTTTCCATTGTTATCGATATCGAATGATAATCAATTGTCATCGTTAGCTAATTAATCCTTAACGTCATACGAGGAAAGCTCGTATTCGTCTTTCTCTCCCTCTTTTTGGTATCGGTACGTTGTCTAAGAGTCATATGAATCACTTTACGCTTAGAACTAATAATCTTTGGTCATAGTATTTTCTAGAACTTTTTTAATCTAACGTATATACCGAGCGTTCCTTGTAAAATAATTGATTTAAACGCGTCACTTGGCGGTGTGACTATTCGATTAAATAAACGCAGGATTCTAATAATAGTAAGCACTAAGCGTAGATATTAGAGAAATAAGTATAAGAGAAACAACATGCCCTGGCTCGAGGAGAGGACCCTGACTCTGTTTGTACGGGACACAGAGGTCCGCCGGTACGAACCAGGAGTGCGTGAACGCGGGGTTGATGTTGAGCGCCCCGGCAGCCCCCTGATGGGGTCCACCGACCCCGACACCGACCCCAACCGGACTTTGCCGCTGAAAGCTTCCATAATCCATGGCCACCTGATAGGGCAACATCTCTTCTCCGTATCACCTTCCACTTTCTTCAATTCCTTATCCCGACGATTCAGCAAACACACTTATTGACAATCCAACTGGAGCACAATAAAATCGATCCAAATATTCATTCACTGTCCACCTTTGTCAAGTTAAAGGTACCCCAACGTTATTATTTATCTATACGGTCACTTATTATTTGTCCACGAGAACGATCGTATTATTAAGGTCTTCGTCATCATCGACGTTGCCCTTTAGGGTCGGTTACCCTCGCGATCACGGAGTCCCATGCTCGCAAAAACGAGCGAGGACTCGGCCGTAAGAAGAAGAAGAAGAAGAAGAATAAGAAAAAGAAGAAGAAGGAGAAGAAGAAGAGAAGTGACGAAAAGGAAGACGGACGAAGAAGGGTCACGAAGAATGAACGGAGCAGCTAGGCGAACGCGACGACGACACGTTCGAAGGGCTGCGTCACGAAGCGCCGAGAGTACTCGAATCGCGCGCGATGCGCGACGCGCGCGCTGCTGGACAAAGTCCCCGAATCGGTGCTCCCCTTGAGGGAGTGAGAAAGAAAGAGAGAGAGGCTCAGAGTAAAAGAGTAAGGAAGAGAGAGAGAGAATGAGAGAGAGCAAGAAGGAGACAGGGGTCGAATGGTGGGGGTGCAGTAACGCGACGGCTCGTGACCGGACGGGAGACCAGACGGGACTGTACCGTCTCGTTGACGAGACGTCGAGAAGGAAGGAGGACGAGACGCTTTTCACCCACGCTCGCGCACGCGATGCTCCCGGAAGACGGGAGAGAGAGAGAGAGATAGAGAGAGATAGCAAGGAAAAGAGTGGGAGTAGATGAATCGGCTTCGAGTAGGCGGTACGAAGAACCCAACGTCACTCCTATCGTACACGCCTACCGCGAGATACGCTACTCTACAAAGGACCGCCCAACGGCGAACGAACACGACTCATCGAAGAGGAACTTTTCCCTCTCTCGCGGACCTTACTCCGAGCCTTCTTCGGTAGCCTCTCAAACGCTCCGCCCATTAAACCTATTGACGTTCCCTGGCTGGTTAATATCATTTTCGCTGGACGCCCACGAAGATCTTCTGATGGACCGAAGGTCCCCTCTCTCTTCCTCCTATAAACTCCCACCTTCACCCAAACCTAAAGACAGTCCACGTGCATTCAGCTTTCTACTGGATTCTTTCACTTTCCTTACTCGCCAAGAGTTCTTATTTTTCCCGCGATAGGGAGGTATGTGTATATCCTATCCTATCCTATCTCACATAGTAGCTACTTACTTACTTACTTACTTAATACATTTTACTCTATTCTGCATGCATCTTCGTAGTACACATAGCTATACCTTCAAGAATAAGATTATGAAGTTGTCAGGCGTCATTCTTGATAGAATCATCGAAACCTACCCGCCATCTTTCGAGTTAATCTTAACGGTGTGAAACGCGCGCGTAGGTGCGGCTAGACCAGCCCTCAGGTACCCCTTTCTCCTCGTTCCCATTTCAATCTCCAATACCATTCATGCGTTTTGATGTAACCATCTCGAAGGGAAGTGGGGAGTATGTACGAGAGAAAGAGAGAAAGAGAGAGAGAGAGAAAGCGTACGTGCGTCCGAGGTAGACACTGTTTCTGTCTCTTTCTATTGCATACACCACACACACATACACACACACACATTCACATAAAGAAGACAGTCAAACGCTAGCACACACCAGTCACTCGCCAACTACGTACAAGCTCATAAACAAAACGGCCGCGTTTTATTGGAATGTCAAAGCGGGAATATTGGTATTCTTCGCGAGGACTCCCCAAAATATGTACGTCCGCGGGCTGCATGCTAATGGTCGAGGACGAGGGAGCTCACGAGGCAAGTATCGGTCTCTCTTCTCGCATCCGGTTGTCAGCACCGGCCGTTAGATCGCTGGCGCCACGGTGGTTGACAACCACTTCAACAACGACGACTAGCCTTACCTCCATTCTTACTTACTTCTACTAGAACTCGTCGTACCTCGAGAACGAACCGAACGATTCCTCCTACTCCTCCTTCTTTACATGCTTCGTCTATTTTCCTTCTGATATTTCTTCATCATTCCGTGGTTACTGAACGATCGACTCAATATAAAATTCCTGTTAGAATTTTTCATCTCATTTCGAATCTTTAAAGTTTTATCATATCCTTCCCTTTATTTTCATCTACTTTGCATTACCAATGTAATTAAATAATTCAAGGATAAAAATATCACTACTATGATCACCGAGCGAAAGTTTATTCCAATAGTATGGTAACTATATAACACGCGATGTTAATTGTTAAGTCAAACTTTCCACTACGACGTCTCTTTCACAATCCTCCTCCTTCTCCTCTTCCTCCACCTTTGATTTCTCATGTTTTTAATAGGGAGTTCCAGATGATTAGATAAAAATAACTCTTTCTTTTAATGCAAAACACGCGACTATGCACAAATGGTCGTAAAATAATTGCAACAACGATTGCTCGCCAATCGTCGACACTTTGTAACTCCTCTAAGCGAAAACTATCGAGGACGGGAGGGTGAGTGGGACGCGGGGATGAGAATGGGGATGGTGATGAGGGGGGTACGGTGGAGAGGTGGGTGGGTGAAAGCAATTAGATTGCTAGAAAGAGATCTGAGAAACGGATCTGCAAATTGGCACGGTAGTTCGAAGTTACTCCACGCTTACTAGTCTCTTTCGACTTACATAGTCGTCTCCAATATTTATAAGAGGTCGACCGTCCCAAAATGTTCCCTTGGGATAAGTAGGGAACTTGCCAGGGCAGTGTTGCTTTATCTGCCTCCTGGCCTCGTCCTGGAGGATTTTCAATGACTATTAAGCACAAGGAAACAGCTGATCGTATCGATTGATTGCCCCACCCTCCCCATTCCTCTTTCTTTCTCTCTCTCTCTCTCTCACACACTTTTGTCAACGAATGTAGGTCAGATTAAAATAAATTTATCCAGCTAGAAAAAATATTTCCTACGATTGAACAAGGACAATTATATAATAAAACAAATGATTCGATATATTGTACTAACGTTAAGATTATTTGTGTATTTTACTTTTAGAAGAAGATAATACGATGATGATGATGATTCGTTAAGATTGCTTAAATAAATGATATGAGGTATCGTTTACGAAAGTCAACGTATGTTTGGTTGATCGAAGCAAGTTAAGGTTGGATGTCCTGCGAAGCAAACAATCCTTATGAGACAGTAAAATTCTATTAGAGGAAGCTTTGATTAAGATATTAAAGGGTACGTGTCGAGCTACTCGAGGTAGTGTATTAGGTACTCGGTGTACGTAGCTGTAGTAGTGATACGTAACCTAATTGTCGTAATCCGATCCTCTATGCTAATGTAAGAGAAAGAGAAATAGAAATGGAAAGAAAGAGAGAAAGAGTAAAGTAATAGTAGTAGTAGTAGTAGATACATGCTTTAGTTTAGGCGAGACAATGTTTAACCTGCACACCGGCAGGGTGTATTGTTATTTTAATAGGCATTATTTGATTTTAAAGTTCACTGAATGCCAGTGTGTTCTTGAAGGGGGATTTGATTGCTCCGACGATAGGGTCGAACCCTGTTATTTCTTTCCCCAATCCCTACTTTCTCTACAGCTAGTCGTCGTCGTCTGCTGCTGCTGCTGCTGCTCTCGTCACTCGGACCTCAACGTACGTTACTGAAAAGCGTTCATGCGATCCAAACCCCACCAACCCCTTTGACTTATCCTTCACTCGAATACAACATCTTCTCACATGGAAACATTCCGACGTTCATAATTTCTTCCCTCTTCTTTGATTATTTCTTTTTCTTTTTTTTTTTCTTTTTCCTTCGATCCTCAAAAAAAGAAAAAAAAAAAAGTAAGATAGAAATTGACCAAAGCCAATGAATTAATCGGAAGGTCTTTGCCCGTATATCGGAAAAAGGTCGTTCGTGGACGTTCCTCCATGCCGCTTCATTTGCCGCAAAAAGGGGATGAAATAGAACGAAGTAGGGTGGGTTAGAGGAAGCAACTAAACTCAGCTCTGGTAAATAGAGTCTAATCAACTGCGGGATTCAGCCTATCGGCACAGATTTCGACCTCGAAATGGCCTCGATTGTACCGTCTTAATATTCCTATCTTGCTACGTCTGTCTCTTCACATACATACACACACACACATATATATACACGCGTACTAAATTTATACGTATATACGTAAGAATGCTCGCTTTCACCATGAGCTTCGTTCTTTTTAGAACAAAAATAAACTTCTTCTTATTCTTCTTTTACCTGATCGATAAAAAAAAAGGTGAATATTGACCTCTCGGTCCAATTACATCGGATTTAAAAAAAAAAGAATTCTAACTAAAAATGATTTTATTCTAATAAAAATACTATTACTCGTAAACAAACAAACAAAAAACGAAAAACAAATAAAGTTACGTATTATACATAGTTAAGTATAGGTATAGCAAAGTCCGTAGTATTTTTTTGATCGAGAAGCCCGATCGTACGTCTTCGACGAACGCTTACGACGTCCACGGATCACGGGTGAACGACCAAGGTGCGACTTGGAATTTCAATTGGATAGAATTTTCTGTTAGACCTAAGGTACAAATAATCCAACTCTTGTGTTGTTTCAACTCCGATGGAAAGATTCCACTTTTATTTATTTTTTTTTTGTTCTTCTTCTTCTTCGTCCAGTATTTCATTTTGATTTCGAAGAAAGTTCGATCGTGCACCACTTATGTGTACGCTACGTTCCACTTTGATACGCTTTCCTGTCACCTACATTTTTGTTTTTCTTTTTTTTTTATTTACACAACACTCGATCGCTGAGCAAAGAAACCGATCGATTATAAAATTATTCTTTTCTTTTTTCTTTTCATCAGGAAGTCAAGTCGCATTACAATGAAATTAAAATATAGTAAATGTTGTATTAAAACAATCGTTAACCGTTTGTAATGTTACTTTATATTGATAAACAAAAATGGAAATATATATATATGTTATAATACAAATATCAATGATTAAGAAATGTAAAGAAAATTTAAGATAAGCTTGTACGTAGTTAAGATAAATAGAAAAGTAAACGAGAGAGGAACGTTAGGTAGTAGTCTAGACAAATAGCAGTCGTTTGAACGAGAACACGGCCGCACCCCGTCGTCGTCTACGTCGTCTACGTCGTCTACGTCGTCGTCGAAACGAGGTTAAGCCAATCGGCTTCTTCGGAGACGAACGAGGCTCCCAAAGAATAATTAAGTAACGACGAAGGGTGTTCCACTCGTGTACGACCACTTTACTCGTGCGAGCGTTAAAGGACAATTTCTCTTTTGTTCCCTTCTGTTCTTTTAAAAAAATAAAACAACAACTAAAAAAAAAGAAAATAAAAAAATACCTCCATGGAAAAAGGAAAGAAAGAATTCACAATATCGAACTGTACGAGTCACGGTGCTTGTCTCTCTCTTTCCCACTCTCTCCCTCGTTCATTTTTTTTCTTCCACCGTAGAGGACCATAATTGAAAAAGAAACGCAATTACGTTAGGAGAGACGCGTTAACGATCGTGGATGCAGGCTCCAATATCTGGGGTGGCTGTGCAAGAAAAAAAATGAAACAGAAGAGCAAAAAAAAAAAAGCGGACGACAGTTTGAGGATAGGTTGATTTTTTTCTTTTTTTACCAAGCAAGTATAGTTTGACCATGTGACAATTCGTGATAGATGGATAAATAGTTAGTTACGGTAAGTTTGATCTTCGATAGATAATAATCCGATGGTTGAATTGTCAACGTTTATGAGATATCAACCCTCCCTTTCCCCCTTTCCTCACCCCTACGCCGTTCACAAACGCATTTCCAATTGATCGAACCGTTGTTATTATTTATAAGTACCCTTTTCTCAATGCTAGATATGCTACTTTTTGTGAAAAATATACGTGGGAGGGGGATTGGTGGGTTGGAACGTTCAAAAAGGGGAGGGGAGGAAGGTCTTCGGTAATAATCGCTGACAATAAACGCGAATCGCACTTGATTATTATGATTGTTCGACTCCTTTCTATGTAGCCCTCAAATAACTTCGTTTCTCGTTAGTAGCCAGAACCGACCCTTAGTAGTTTGAACAACGTGGGAGGAGGGGGTTTGAGCAAGACGGAAAGGGGAGGCTTGTCGAAGGGTAGGAGAGGACAACCGTTTCCGTTTTTCAGACCGAAGGTCGTCGTCGTCGTCGTCGTAGTAGTCGTAGTCGTCACAGGGAAAGAGGGTGAATGACTGAGAGATGCAATTTGAAAAATTACAGGACCGCCGCATACGTTCCTATATATTCTTCTTCCTATTCTTCTTTTTTTTTTCCTTCCTATTCTTTTATATTAAACTTGCTGGTTCGAATACTCCTACCCTTCTTCTTCTTTCCGTCCCCTTCCTTCCTATTTTCACAAGATGATCATCTTTGCATTCCTTAGTAGTTTAAACTCGAGACTGGGAATATCGTCCAAATTTTGAATAAACCAGTCTCACGCTCGCGTATCCAATTGCCTTACAATTTTTCGAATAAAGAACAAGGAAGAAGAAAGAAGAAAGAGGAAGAAAAATAAAAAGATGATCAATTTTGTATATCAGAAGAAAATACTTTTCCTATATGTGGGTATTTTCAGACTCCACAGTTATCTTTCTACTAAAGACAACAACAATAACACATGCCCTTCTTCCCCTTCCCTCTCGTCCCTCTACCTACCCAAAAAAAGGAGAAAGAGAACAAAAAGGACAGAGAGAGGCACGCTTCTCTAGTGAAAACACTCGTTCGAATAGTTTCGATAAAATCTACCAAAGTATCTTCGCCCTTAAGGGTTGCGTCACGGTTCCCTTTTTTTTCTTCCACGTAACAATTGTTTCTTCTATCTCTCTCTTGCCTAAAAGAGAACTCTATTGGTTCTAAAAAAAAAAGAAAGTAGAAAAAAAAGAGCAATCAATGACAATTTCAAATTGATTAATTTCATAAAACAAAAAATGTTGAAATGCAATGAAA
>JACGTP010000001.1:81273-154973 GCA_023678845.1 Mischocyttarus mexicanus
GAGTAGGATGAATGTAGGGGGATGGGGGATGGAGGATGGAGATGGGGAAAGGTATCTATCGTAGAATGTGTTCGTTGTTTAAAAGTTGGAATTGTGTTCTCGCGGTTGGTTCCGATGATTTCGAGGGTGATACTCGTCGTTATTGGGGTAGTAGGCGAACCCTTAAAAGGCTCGACAAGTCTTCCCTCGAGTATCTTCCCTCAGCGTGTCTCTTAAAATCCTAAGATTTTCAAAACAGATGCACCCCTGTACTCTTTGGGAAATAGCTTTTTAAACTCTACCGGCAATGTTACACGTTATAACAACCACGAGAACAACTTCTCCACGCTCCCCCTCACCTCACTCCCCGCTCCTTCACCCCTTCAGATCTGCCATATTGAACAAATTTCTTTTAAACGATTCTTTCTCATATTTTTCGTTCTCTTCTTATTCTTCTTTTCGTTTCTCCGAATGGATTTTGATCATAATCGAGCATACCTAATAAATCGATGAGACTCTTTCGTTGTCTCTTTATTTTTATCACTCAAATTCACAATGACTCTTCTATTTATTTCGTTGATAATCGATAATTCACGCGATTCGATAAGACAGAACAGTAAAACAAGTTTTTCAAAACTCTTTCGTTTCCCCCATCTGGCTACCTTGCTTCTTCTATTTTATTTTATTATTTTTTCTACTACACTTTTCAGTTATTTTGAATTTCGTTAAAGTCTCATCGTAACGAAACAAATCTTCAAAACTTATGAATAATTATATCATTGAATTTTTGTTAACATATATTTCAAATATTATTGTTAATTATGTAATTTATATTATTAACATTTTTTCTTTTTTAAATGATACGAAGTTGACTGGGAAGAAGATTTGTAATAATATCTTTTATGGACATTATGATGATTGCGTTAGGCTCGTTTGTAACGTTAAACCTTAGCGCGATATTACGTAGCCGCATTAAGAAGACATTAATTGTCTTCTCCTTTTTAGGGGGTCTGCATTCGCACAAAGTTATTTTTGTCTACGATATGGTAGGGCACGTCGTATTAGGGTGACGACGTATTTATGAGTATTTTCCTTCATTCGGCCCCATGTGTCATTAAGCTTATACCTAAAGCTTTCTTTTTTTTTCCACGAAATATGTGACACCGTCATATGTACCAACTTATGTACAGTATTACGCGTGCACGCTCATTTTCATAATTCCAGACTTAGGGCAAATGATATATATACATTCGATATGTTAAAATATTCCCGTAATAAAAAGAAATAAATTATTCCTTTTTATCTTTTCTTTATTTTCAAATACAATTTTTAAACCAATGCAAATGAAGAAGAACTAACGTGTTGTTTTCTTTTCATTTACCAAATTTGTTAGAAATTTTGAAAATTTTGAAATATAAATCAATACAAATTGTTGACTAACAACAGACTAGAAAACCAATTACAAAATGAAAGTAATGGAAAATAAGTTAAAAGAAATAGAACCAGTACAATTCGCATTCCTGTTTTCTGTCTTATATTTTAAGATTTTCTTGATAGGAATAGTTTTTTTTTATGATTACCATGATCTGTTATAGTTAACCAGGAAACGGTTATCGTAATATAATAGGATCGGGTGTGGCTAGGTTGGCAATACTATAGCTCGATTGGATACGCTTTAACATTTCTTCATCGCATTCTGGATTAGCGTCGGTATTCATCGTTCGCCTATCGAATTGTCTCAACTTTGCTACCTCATCTACCCGTACTTTCGCTTCTTATACCCTAACTCGAAAACGATTATCTTTGAATTCATCTAACACCAATCACATTTCTTTTCTATACCTACACCTTTAAAAATTCACTATTGTTCTAACATACGCTCATTGTACGTTCAACATTTGTTCATCTTCCTTGCGAAAGAAATCTTTCCACAAATCTTATCTTTAGTCATTTTACATTGCATTTGTTCCATTAAACTCAATTTTATTCATTGAAAATTTAATTATATAAAAAAGTATTTACAACAAAATATACGTATATGTTCATTGAGTTTGGAAAATTATTCAAAAAAAAAAAAACATTATTATTTATTTGTTTTTTATGTATCCTAGGTGATAAGAAGAAGCCTGTAATACCGACAGAGAATCGTATTCCAACAGGGAACACTTTGATACCAGTTCGTTCCACACGGTGGCAGCTTATCCTATACTCGCTATTCCACACGTGTCTAATCATAAGCTTTCCATCCAATTAAATCCAAAGCCGCGAAAATTTAAAAAAGAATTCAATCCAAAAAATGATGTTTCGAATCTTCGAATAAAAAATACAAAAAAAAAAAGAAATAATACTTAAATCACACTATGTAATAAAAAATGTATTTTTTATATCCAACTATATAAAAATATTTTACAGAATAGAATTAACTCTTATAAATAAATAAATAAATAATTGCAATGTATATCAACGAAAGGAAAAAGTAAATTTAGTCGAGTATATCGAAACAGCAGCGACCGTTCGCATAACTTTGATGCGTTTTGCGGTCTAAGAAATCTCGGGAAGCAGAACGCACTTTGTTAGAGAAAGGATGAGAGAGTGAGAGTGAGAGAGAGAAAGAGAGAGAGAAAGTTGCGTGTCGCCGAGTTACACCCCGAAACTCGTTGTTGGTGTCACGAGAGACGAAGGGGGGGAACGGGGAGGGACTAGGGGGGAGATCTTCGGGAGGATGAAAGGAGAGAACATGTAATCACGCTAATTGAGTGCAGATAGAGCTCGTTGACGACTCCTTCATTACACAGCGGGCAAAAGAGAGAAGAGAAGGGGAGGTTTCCTCTAACCGCACGATTATCCACTAACTTTACCGCTTCTCGTATCGTACCAGTCGCAAAAGGAGAAACTTTTCGATGCTAAGCGATAAGAATAAGGATAAGAGACATCGATAAAATGTTTGCAATAACCATCGTGTAAGATGATCGTACACTATGGTAGTAGTGGTGGTATCAAGGAACCCCCAAAGTACCGTACAAAATGATCTTTATACTCGATTATTTTGATTTACCTCGTATCAATCAATTTTAATGCACTTTTGTCTTTAAATTAGATAATTGTATATGGAAAATCAACCATTTTTCTTTTCCGTTCAACGACATTGCAACTAACACCCTACTCGCCCGTCCCGTGATCTTTTTACACCTAAAAGAAAACTTTCATAAAAGAAAGATTTAAAAAAAACACAAATGCGCGGAGGATCGTTAAAGCTTTTTCTTTATTAAGTTTACATTTTTTTTTTTTAATTTTCTTTTTCTTTATTTTTTTCATAAAGTAGTGCCGAAGGCAAGCACATCGTTGGAATAGCAATGAGAGTGTTAAGTTTCTTCCAGAGTTTTGGAAAGGGGTATATAAGTGAAGAAAGTAATATCGGTAGGGTGTTAAAAGTACTGCTGGTAGTAGTGGTTCAACTTAAGGTGGGGAGAGTTGAGAAAGGTGTTAGTTGAGTGTTTGTTCCTGCCATTGTTTTTTATCCACAAAGAGATTAACGAGGAAAATATAATTGGAAATTGAAATTGAGATGCTATCGTAGGGATTATTATTTACCTTCGATACAACAGAAGAAAAGAGGAAATTTGACCTTTTGTCCAAAGAAAAAGGGGTGAAGGAAAGAACCAAAAGAGAGAACAAAATACATAAGAAGGGTGGGAAGGATTTCGCTTGTTGCGGAATGCGAAAAGATCGTTCGATTTCGTACTCGAACGGTGATAGGAAAGGATGATAGCGTAAGAGTCCGAGAACCGATAGGGGTGATGTAACGGGGGAGGGATGAAAGGGGGTGGGTGGTCTCGCCAATATGCCGTCGTCCATAGATCACACGAGGGGGCGAGCCGACAAACTGGGGAAACCTGACCAGAAATATGATGTCATTTATATGGTAATACATCGGAATCCCGTCATTTAGATACTTCGATGATTAATGCATCCGACAAGACAGCACCAGATGCCTTCCCAAAGCTTCACTTCTTCTTATTCTTATTCTACTTTTCTCTTCTTCTACATTTTCTTACAAATTCCCTATTTCGAGACTTGCTGTTGCAACGAAAATATCTTCGGTTCAACCCACTTTCGTCTTTTTAGGATCAAAACACTTCAACTCATCCCTTTTCCCATCTCCAATATATATTTTATCTTTATAATTTTTAACTTATAAACAATTTATTTTTCCATTTATGAAACGAATCTTGATGTGTGTGTGTTTAATAATAATGCACGCGAGATTTATAATCCCTCATACGCCCTCTTCGTTTTTCACGAAACGATTAAATATTGAGTATTATTTCGTGCACAGTGTGTATGGTTTTGGATGAATCTCTACAACCGATGTAAAATTTACAAATATTCTTTACAATGTAACTTTCAACTTCCCTGTTTGTTAGATACATCGAATATTTCGTGTAAAATCTTTTAGGATTTTTCTCAACCAGATCAAATATTTCACTTTATTTACCTACGTGAAATTGTTGTCAAACGTTCGTTTTGATTTTCGAAACTTTGAAGAATTACGAAACGACAAGAACGTTAATCAAAATCATAAACCAACATCTCTGTTTAATAAATTGTTATTTTCTCGACCTACTGTGTCAACACGTTACTATGTTTAGGTATTAAAAGAGGTTCTCTGTTAGATCGTGCATAGAGGAGGGTGGGAGTTTGAATAAAAAAAAAAAAACAAAAGAAAAAAAAGGAAAAAGGAAAAAGTTGCTTTTCGAGGTTGATAGCAGCGAGGACAATTATCTATCAAGCCGTACGCATGCACCGCAAACTGGCCCGGCTGACCGGACGAGGCCAGGTCCGGCGGGTACATTTCAATTATTAAAGGGAATTACTCGGAGCGTCCATCATCTTCTATACTTATTTTCTCCTCTCACGACCACTACGACCGCCGCGGCAAAGAAGACTAAGCGTGGCTCTCTCTCTTTCTCTCCCTCTCTCTATTTCTCTCTCTCTCTCTCTCTCTGTTTCTCTTTCCCCTTGTTCCTTTTTCCCTTCATTCTTTTCTTTCTCTCACTCTCTTTCTATGTTCCAACCATCGGAGAGATGATCCTATGAGGTTATACGCGAGGTAGGCATCATCAGAGTGCATCATCAGAGCGGTGAGAAAATAGCCTTCAATTGTGATTACAGGGGCGGCTCGGGTTTGCCTCGGCTCTCTTCGCTCAAGCTCACTGAATCTATCTACTTGTACGGAACTTGGTCCGCTTGTCCATCCAACCTTCCTACTTCAAACTTGAACCCCATCACCACCATCACCACCACCAGTACCAACTAACCCTAACACCAACCTGAACCTTTTCGATTCCCTTATTCGATCATCGTCATCATGACATTTAGATTTTCTTAAGGGGGTCACAGCCCGTGTGACTGTCGGTTTTTTAAACATTTTTTAAGAATTTTTTTTTACGGTCAATAAAAAAATAGAATCTTTCAACTTTTTATGACATATTTATTAACATTTCGGTAGTGTGTAAAAGAAAGTATAGTTTTTCTCAAAACTATGTTTAAAGATTCAAATATGATTTAAACTATGATATACTCCTGCTCTTCTAACAGCTGTAACTTTCCAACAACTTCGAATATTGGAAAATCATTTGACCAACATATTCCAAACATATTTAGGAATCAATTTATGCAAAACAAAAATTTATTTCAACCCATCACACGGAATGATCCCCTTAAATCATCTATCCCTAATTTTCCTGTCAACCCTTTTATCAAACACTTATGACTCACGTTGATCACTAACCAACAACATTTCTTTTTGACATCTTCACACTTATTTCATTTGATTAAATAAATACACAGTTGATTTATTAATAAATCCAATTTAATGATTATCTTATTTTATCATAGAAAATATGTGAATCTCGTGTAAAGGTGTAAGAAAAGCCTAGCTAGTTTCAAGAGAGAATTTATAAGTATGACTAATAAGAGGTAAAAGCTAGAAAGATATGAGACGATTATTCCCATCGGAGTGATTTCATAATGAAGGCACCTATCCCAGGTTTGTCTGGACGGCCTTATTCCTCTGTTCCCAGGGTACAAAACAGCATTACTGAATTAGATGCCGACCCTTAACGCACGTTCCACTTTCTCCCCTACTCCCACCACGTATTTTCTTCGTAAGGTTAACGGTGGAAAACTTCGAATAGCAAAATTACAAATGAGAAAAATATTCTACGAAGTTAAGTAGAATAGCGTATTTTATGTTTATACAAATATCTAAATCAAGGATCATTAAATTCGTAAAACGTGTGTTAGCTTGAATTTGAAAGCTTGTAATACCGAAGGGACCCCGCGGAGTCGTAGAAAAGGGAAGGACAGCCCCTTTTCTACCAGCTAAATACTAAGTTTTCACTAATGCTTCTTGTTGTAACAACCCTAATATCCCAAGCATATCCCGACTACTGGATTTAGGTAAAGTATCTTACCAGAGATTACGCAACTTTCTAACCTAAGAAACGTCGTCGGTACTGATAATGTTCTTCGTTTGCAAGTTTTGCTTTCTACAAAAAATTCACACGAATTCTCGCTACCTTCTCCTAATTTCCCTAAACGTTCCAAACGAATGAAAAGAAGATGAGCAATATTTTCAAATAACGTTTACGCGAGATTTGTCTGTATTTGGTAATAGAAGAAGAAGAAGAAGAAGAAGAGGAAAGAAAAAAAGAAAAAAAAGCGGAAACGCATAAACCGAACGATTCCACGTAGAAAATGCATAAATCTACGTAGAAGGTAGTGTATTAGGATCAAGCGGTGTTTTGCATCTACCATAAAGAGTAGAAAGAAAAATAAAAATGAAAGAGAAGTGCCGAGGGAGGATCCGAAAGCGTAGGAATCGACAGAATGGAAAGGCACGGGTTAAATTAATTACGCTCGTAAGATTACCGGTAATGTATAGTCATAAACAAGTCGGACGATCGATCATTAAGCACGATAGCCTTTACCAGTTGCACGTGCACGAACGATCAATTTTTTGGTTCACCTCTCTCTTTCTTTCTTTCTTTCACTGATGTATACACGTATATCTAAAATAGATAGTATAGTATACTTAATTATGCATACATCTATCTACCTAAGAGATAGATTATCCATTGGGGGTATTGATAATTATTGAAAAGAAGATTTATTTTAATATGGTTAGGGAAAAAATGACGATCCAATTTATTCGTTAATTTTGTTACGTTTAGAATTTGCTCAATACAATTGGTAATTACTAATTGATCAATTACACAAGTTGATCTAAGTAATTGATAATAATTAAAACTAATAATATCTGGAAAAAAGAAACAAAATTAGGCCAGATTGAATTTATATGGACACTAAAGATATAATTGTTTAGGGAACAAATTTTAATCAAGTTCATATTTAGGAACTATCAATCCAAAAGTATATTCATTTAATCGTTTTTTACAAAAGAAAGGAATAGATCTTAACTGGATTGTTTGAACTCGAAAAAAGGGCTGATTTTTTGTTGATTCGTTTTATTTCTTTTTCGAAGTTGAAAGACAGTTGAGTTCTCTGAAAAAGTTCTCGAGTAAAAAGAGTAAGCGTGCAAACGCGTTAGAGGAACGGCGCGTTATGAGAGATGTCGGAAAAGGGCACTCTTTCGTTTACAACAGAAAGAAAAAGAAAAAGAAGAAGAGAGAGAGAGAGAGAATAAGAAAAAGATAGTCGAATAGATAGTACGAGAAAGATAGAAATAGTCGTGTAAGGACCGATGACACTTTGAGCTAGGCGTTCTTCTTGCAGCACAGCTGTTAAGCAAGTTAGCGCACATCAATATTGGCGTAGTTAAACAAACTTAATTAACGGCTTAGAATAAGTGGAGTCTCTGGTCACTCCGACGTGTATCGTCTTGGAAATCTGTCATCCGCAGAAGAACTTTTAGAGTTGAAAGTCATTTACAAGTGTCTGACCCTATAGCACTTTACTCCTATCATGTAACCTCATCATCATCATTATCATCATCATCATTATCATTATCTATCCTGTATTTCTGATTACTACGATCAATTAGTTATCCGTTAAGATTTAATAATTCATTTTTAACACCGACTTATTTCTATTATTCAGTGATCATCGTAAGATAGGTTGAATTAAGAAAAATAACTACTACTCATTGTCGGTTAATTTCATAAACTCTTGTTATTGGTCATTTGTATTAATGATCTGTTTAAATTGTATCTAACTAACGAAAGAACGTAGTTGTTTCTCACAACATGATTTTAAGAAGAATGTTAAGAGTAATTCTCTCTCTCTCTCTTTTCCATTTATATTCTGAAATGTGTTATTATTATTGTTGTTGTTGTTTTTCTTTTGTATTATTTTTATCAAGAATTCGCGAAACGCGAATAAAGAAACGCAGACGAGAAGCGAGACGGCCTTTCTAAAATGGATGCCACGATTCGGACGAGTCTACCTCTAACTACGAGTGAAGAATGAACTGGTCGCTACGTGATGAGACTTCCGGAGAACGGTTGACGTCATTGATCGATCCTCTTTCTCTCTTTCTCTCCCTCTTCCATCTCCTTTTATCTTTTAATCCAAACTATATTCATTATCATAGACATTCAGAGATAAGACACCATTACACGTACCGATACTACAAATATCTGGATCAATTATGGTATCTTGATATTGCATTTCAGATACTTCATACATATAACAAGTTATGTTTTTTTCTTCTAGTAAAACTTTCCTTTTCTTTTCTGTAAAAAACATTCAAATGATTCTTGTTAAATACAAATTTAGACATCATTCAACTGGACAATTCATTTTCTTCTACCGTTTCTGGACTGTTTGTTCTTGTAATTAAAGTTTGAGATACTAATTTAATGATAATGATGATGTTATGAAAAGATTCAAACTAATCAGGATCCAGAACTCGACCCATGTATTTCTTACGTACTTCTTCGTCCAGTCAGCTATCATTACAATATAATAAGATGTGTGATACAAGTTTGATAAAGTTCAAGACACAAAATTAAAATATAGTAGAGAACTCCTCTTAAACTGGGTACACCCATATTTAATACATTTCAGTTAAAATCTATTCTTCTCTCAATTAAATTGTCATCAATTCGTGGATTGATATCTTATAGAAAGAAACACGAAAAAGATACAAATGTGTAAGATCTAGGGGGATGATGATGATGATGATGATGACGATGATGACGATGATGACCTTAGTTCGTTGTTGACCTAGTGTTGAGACCTACTAGCTAGATCAAGAGCGAATTCGGCAGATAACCAGAGAGTCCTCCACAGACTGTTGGGATAAGATAAGCGAGAAAAGAAGCTCGTTTATTCAGGGTTTGCTCGCGAGCGCGCACGCGCGCCGGTATGCACGCGTAAAAACAAAAGTACGGTGGGGTCTTTCTCCCCTTCCCCTTTCTCCTTGGTCCTCAACTCACTCCTTTCGGGTTCTCGATGAAACCTTGCGGCCCCGAATGACCTAGCAACGTGTGCTCTCTTCTCTCGATGTAACTTGAGAACTAACCAACCAGGAGAGATGATATCGCGTTGACATCTACGTTAGCGACTGGACAAACGACGGTTCGCTTTAGACTCCTTTCCCATCCCTTTCTCCCCCTTCTGACACACACATCCCTCCACCACCACCCTTTCTTTAACTCACTCTCTCTCTCTTTCTCGTTCTTTCTTTCCTTTCTGGACCACAGTGCTGTATGAATTATTCCTGTATTGCGTTGTAAGATTCTTTGTTTTCTTCTTTCTTTCTTTCCCTCTCTCTTTTTTTTTCTTGGACAGGTCTACTTTAAAAACTCGATGAAAAACAATGTTCGCATTAATATATTTATAGGATCATTTTTGTTAAAAAAAAAAGGACGATAAGATCCTTGCTCTGTTTTCTTTATTTTTGGTACTTAATTTTTTTCAACCCTTCCCTTCCCTTTTCTTCTTCTTCACTTTGACAAATTTGATTAATCTTCTTTCGAAGGAAGAAATATTTAGTTTTGGTGTAATAAGAATCAAAACTAAAAGTACATTAATCGACGTCGACGTGTAAGAATTTTTCTTTTTACATTTTTATTACGCGAAAGATCATTTATTATAAGATTGAAAAGAAAAAAATGATATAAAAGAAAAGTATAATATATATTTGAAAGGGAACATTAACGTTTATTTTGTATTTGACAGATATCTGAACCCAAACGTTTCGTTTTAAATTACGAAATAGACTTTACCAAAAACATCCATGACATTTGTGGATTTTCAAACTAAAACACATACGAATTGGTATAAGAAGAAGACATGGTAAGGTAATATACTACGCGTTGTAAGTAAAGAAAGATCAAGAAAGAAAGGTTGGGTGAAAAAGGGGGTTGGAGTGGGGAGAGGTGGGGTGGAGTGGGGTGCTACGTGAAGGGTACACGATATTCGTAATAAAAGAATAAACTCGTCGGTATATGGGATCGTAAAGTCATGGGTGGTTTACGCGTACGGGGTTACACCGTCTAATGTGGTAGAGGGTGAAACGCCAAATATGCAATATCGTTCTATTCTACTTCTTTTTCTTTCTCTCTCTCTCTCTCTGAAAAGCGCGAAGTCTTCAACGTTTATGGAAGACATCAAACTATAAAAGATAAATAATAAATAAATCTAACATTGTATGCTCGTTAAATCGTTTATAGATTTTTAATATACATCTTTAATAAACATACTCAAAAAACGAATGTTTCTCTTAAAACGATCATCCAATAAAATATTTGACTCTTCTATTACGAGTATGTAACTTAAAAGAAGAAGAAGAAAAAGTAACAAGTAGGAAGTGAATAATGCGGTTCGAAGTTCGACCAGGATGATGTCCTCGCGGTTGTTGTTTTTTTTTTTCCCCGATGTCGCACGTATCACGAAACGCTCCCTCAGGGACGAATGAAGTGAACGAAATATGTCTGCGACAAAGGGATGGAACAGTAGAGATGAAGATAAAACCAAAAAGAACTACAAAAAAAAAAAAGAAAAAGAAAGGAAGAAACAAACGCATTGCACGAATAGGTGGATGCTTTCAAGAAATTGCGAAAATACACCTCGAAGTATGAAACTTCCAACATTTTGAGTCACCTGCACATATATATTATAAATATAAAGAGAAAGAGAGAGAGAGGAAGAGAGGGTTCAAATTCTGAAGAAGAAAAAAAAAACTAAATTTTTATTTTAACATTTTTATTATTATATTTACGTAGCTATTATGTCATCCTTCCGTATATCATTACCGTTCTTCGAGGCAAACAAGATAATACAAATGCGAATAGAAAAAAAGATGGATAATAAAAAGAGACAGAAAGAGAAAGAGAGAAAGAGAGAGAAATAGGAAAGCGTATTGTTCTAACGTGTCTACTCTCGAAGGAAGGAAAAAAAAAAGGAAGATTCTTACTCGTGCCGATGGGTACACTTAATATCTTACACAGCAGACAGACAGACAGACAGACATACACACAACACACACACACATAGACACATAGACATATACTCGCATATACCATTCGACCCGTGCACACACAGTCGAGTGCGTTCAAGTACTCCAAATATTGACTCTACTTGGTGAAGCGCGTTCGTTAAGCGACTTCTGACTAAAGCGAGAAAGGATCGTAAAACTTCGATTCCGAATAGAAAAAATGAAGAAAAAAAAGAAAGAAGGAAGGGAGAAGGAAGGAAGGAAAAAAAAGGGAAGAGGTACTGTCACCTATTTGTCTCAATTCTAAACCCCCCTTCCTTTTAACATGACAAGAACACCTACTTAAATCTCGTCACGATTGATTAACGAACGAAATAAAAATCAAATGATCGAGTTTGTCTCTGACCAATAAAAAAAAGTAGACGAAGAAATAAAAGAAGGTAACCCCGTTGAAGAAAAAAATAAAAAACAAAAAAGAGACATCCAGTTGCTGATGATGATGCTGCTGTTGCTGCTGCTGTTGCTTCTTTAAAACCGAGGTTATGGTTCCTTACTGGATCGTCCGTCGGCGTTTCCAAGAAACTGAACAGAAAGAAAGAGAAAAAGAGAGAGAGAGAGACGTCGAGCGGTACCCAGGTTGAAAAATTCACTCGGACATGAAAGTGGCGAACTCGTTGTCTTCTTTCGGAGGAAGAAGCTACCGCTTCCGAGAACTTCTCCTCCCCCGTCCACTTCCTCCTCTTTCACCTCTTCCTTCTTTACCTCCACCTCCCAAAATTCACAACCCATAACTCGTAGGTGAGACAAAGATCGCGATGAAGAGAAAACGAGAAGAGGAATGAAAGGCAAATAAAGAAGAATAACCGAGAAATCATATTCTCAAATTTCAATCTCGAAAACCCAAAAAGAGAGACAGACGTTCCTCTCTTATTCGTCACTAGGGGAAAAAAAAAAGATTCTTCTAACGGTCAACGCTATGTAAGATCAGGGATTTTATTTTTTGTTCTTGTTTAACTATAATTATTTATCTTATTAAATAATTCCTCACTCTCTTTCGTTGTTATTCTATTTGGGAATAGAGATCACCGTTCTTTTAAAGGATTTTTATATATTAGATTGATGGAAAAAAAATGTCGGAATTTTGGCTATAATATAATGGGAAAATTCGACATTTTTTTGCCCGGCAACCTGATATTATAAATACGTCAAAAACGTGAAAGATCACGTGCCGTTGCCCAAAAGAAAGTAGTAAGAAGGGGAGAACTAATTTCAAACGATATAGGAAGTTACGAGGGGTTAATGGTTGGATGTTACCGATCATGTAAACAGAATCGCGTTGGTATACTGTCGAAGTCACGTGACCCCGTAGGACCTGGCGTTAAATCAACAGGACTGATTTGAGCCGCGAGACCGTACCCCGAGCAATTATTTGCCCTGAGATTTATGAGTTTGCGCGGAGTAGACAGCCAACGTTCCTTCCTACCTTCCTACGAGGAACAAGCCAACGAACGAATGAACGAACGAACGAACGAACGAATGGAGGAACGATGGAACGATGGAACGCGAGCCCTCTTAGCCCTTCGAAAAGGATCCCTACATCCTTCTCGATCCTTTGCCACCATTTATCTCAGCCGCACTTGCTCACTGTCCAACAATCACTTTACCCATCATAATTACACGGACTTTTTGATTCCTTAGCAGCTCAGCAAAGAGAAAGAGAGAGAGAGAGAAAGAGAGGGAAAGGGAGAGAACCAGCACCTTTGCCATCGACCTTCGACCCTTTCCCTTTCCCCTTTCCTTTCCACAACGAACGTTTTACATTCACTAACCACAAAACGAAAAGCTATTGCAATTGATGGCAAGTAAAAACTAAACCTATTGGTTACTTCTTCTCTGTGAATTCTTGGGGGGTTATACGAACTTGCAAAAATAGAAAGAAAAATAAAAAAGAGAAAAAAATAATTTTGTTACGAACAAGAAGATAAGTATACGTTAAATTAATCACCCACTCGTATTTTAAAACTTACTTTTACGAATGAAAAGAATCGTCCGGCGGTGTTCTTATTCGCTTTATTACCAATCTCTTGGGTACAATACCAATGTTGAATGTTTGATGATAGTAGTCTCTCGAGTTTACGAGACTACTTCTAAGATTACGAGAAACTGAGAGACATATTTGATACCTTAATGCATTAAAATAACTTCGTCAAGTATTTAGGATGAATTTCATGATTAGAAGAAAAGGGATGAACAAATGTTGAAAACTTTACTTTAGTTTAGTTTAGTTTAGTTTAGTTTGTTTAGACAATATCGATGAAATGTACTACTATCTGGTTCTAAAGAGGAGCTTTAGATAGATTTCAGAGAAAGAATGAGAGAATGAGAGAAAATGAAAGAGGAAGAGAGAAATAGTGGAAGACCTTCGGGACCGTAGTTTTAGGGTCGAGCAGGTCGCTTATTGCTCCCCGAGTGGCCGCAAAACGAAGTTTGATCAAATTCTACTACGCTCGCATAAAACTGACCACCGGCTGCCCCCGGACGTCCTGGGTTATGGTCCCGATAAATGATTCATCCGTATCTTAGATACCAACGATAGATACACCTATGTCCGAATGTGTGTAAAAACCCACTCTACGTACTTTTTCTCTCTCTCTCTCTCTTTCTACATAAACATATGTGGCTAGCTGGTTTTGCTACTACCGTACTCCTATTTCTGTTTCTGTTGCTGTTGCTGTTGCTGTTAAGCAGCCGAGGGTCATCATCGCAGTGCGGCCCTTTTATGACCAACCCACCTTCGCCTTACATCCTTAAGTCCTTACGACTCCTCTCGTGTGAGGCACTTACGTTGAGCCTTAAGATGGTCATTCGATATCACACAAATATTTCTTCTTTTTTTTTCCTTTCCCTCTCTTTCTGTCTCTTTCTCTCTTCGTCGTCGTTTTGAAATCCATTTTCTAGGATCTAATATTTTTTTATTGTATTATATATCCCTATGGTTGAATGATCACGGTTTAATTTTATTACGTTGATGGGTTCCTATAAAATCATTCGATGTTTCTCTATATTTTTAGAATATTCCTTTAATGTAGTATACAATTACGAATCAATTTTTACTCATTAATAATTTACCGATTAATATCAATTATCTTAAGGAAAGTCAATAGGATTTAATTCTATTACACGTTCCTGGAGAAAAAAAGAAACAAAACATTTTATGGATTGTTTTTTTAAAAATTTCTATCATTAATTTTGAATCAATTATCCTTTAAAAACTGTTCCAGTCCCGCCCCATTTTATAAATAACAATAACCAGACTAGAGATACAATATGGTAACAGCAGGCAGGGTGGACGAATTTAATAATAAAAAAAATATCTTCGAACGACGAAAAAAAAGAGAAATAAAGAGAGAGAGAGAAAGAGAGAAAGGTCATCCATCAGAGAAAGTAGAAGTTTGAAGTAGTGGTCCATTTGTCGCTCCTCGGACAATCTTGGAGAAACAATTCGGCGAGATACCCAAAATGTTTCCAAGCATGGGCTACCCATCGAGAGATCCTAGGATTACCGAACTGACCATCTCTTTTGCATAATGACACTCCGACCCCTCAGTTCTAGCAGTCCCTCTCCTACAAAAGTAAGATCGTTCGCTTGGAAACGTCGAAAGTCTCTATCTTTCTCTTTCTACGTGGCTTTACTGCTCACTCACTCATATGAATACACACATACACATCATACATACACGCACAATTACACAATACATATTCAAACACACTCACACAGAGACATATATACAACACTAACTTCATATGATACCAGCTACGGTATGGTACCATGGCCGGTCTTTCCGTGTGATGCTGGATTTTTCGAGAATGCAATAACAATAATATCTAAATGATGTCTTGGCGAATGCCAACGTTGGTGCGTCATGTCGAACTTCTTTTCATCTCAAGGATGCACGTGAATTTCATGCATAACAAATGTATGATTTATTCTGACCCTCTTTTGTATTTTTTTTTACTTTCCATCAAACATTTTAGTTTCTATTACTTCGTATTATGTATTATTAGTCTACTTTCTGTTTTAATTTTTTTTAACACATTTTCTTTTTGTTCGTTGCTAAAACCAAATTATTTTTTTACAGTATTCAAAATTGATCCAATTCAAACGAACTTTTAACGTCAGGATCATTTTGTTTAAGTATAGAGATGACTTTTAAGATTTCATCAAATGCAAATGAGAGAATTACCGTTCGGTTAGCTGACATCTTGGAAGAAAATTAGAGAGAGCCCGCAACCTTTCCTTTCTTTCATTATACTACTTCTTCTTCATCTTCTTCTTCTTCGTATTTTTCTTTTTCTTCTTCTTCTTCCTTCTTACTTCTACGGAAGGCCGATTTCAATATCAAAGGAAATTTGTTTCACTATTTACGATGCAAATGAAATTGTTTCAGAGCGAAATCGAGTTTCCCCTTCTTCTTCTTCTTCTTCTTCTTCATCCTCTCCCTTCCTCTTTCGCCTCTAACTCTCTGTTCGCGTTGGTTCCTTTTACGTTTGCGTAGGGCAAAGAAGGACCAACCTACGAGTTAACGGCGAAGAAGCTCGGATAATTTAACCGTCAGTTAATTCGATCAGGAATTCGAATCGCGGAACCGATCCAACTCGATCAACCCTCTTCCACCACCTCCACCACCTCCGTTTCCTACTCTTCCACCTTCTTCACCGATCTATTTAATTAATTATTCTTTCGTAAAACCTAAATGTCCTATCAATTATAACCCACGCGACTCGTTCCTATAATTTTATCGAACATCACTCGATAAGATCCTGATTGATCGAAGATAATATCGCGTTTACGTTTATCAACATTGTAATATCATCAATCGTCTTTTTTATTTTGTTAATTCTAGAATTATCAAAAGCCAGTACAAAATAATCTAGTTCTATCGATATTCATTCTTTTTTTTTGTATTAGTATTATAATTGCGTACAAATTTTCCAGTCAACTATCTTCCAACCAGTAAATTAACCAAAACCCTATCCCACCTTTATCAATTCCTCTACAAATGACCATTTCGTTCAAAATGAAGAGGGTGATGTTCTCTAAATTAGAAAAAATAAATAAATAAATCAAGAATTGTATTTAATTGCCTTTAACGTTTCGTATAGATAAAATACATACACGCGTATAACATGGGTACATTATTTGCACTGTGTGTGTGTGCGTGTATATATTTGTTGATGCATAGATATTTATCTCGTAGATAGGAGGCAAAAAAAAAAAATGAAAAGAAAAAAAATAAGAAGAAATATCATGCATCGAGTGACGTAGTAGACGGCGAGAACCAACACGAATGAATATTATAATGAATCCAGTTCGAAGATAAGGATCTCGCGTAAACTTGGCAGCGAGCGACAGTTTTAGGAGGCTCTGATTACGGCATACATATTCATGCGATCATCTCTCTCTCTCTTTCTCTTTTTCTATCCTCGTTAATAATTCTTTCCTTCCTTCTCTTGAACAATTTAACGGATCTAAATAGATCCTGTTTACTTTACTTTACTTAACGTTTCTAAAAAAATAAACAAGTCTTCTGCGTGTATCGCTTAATTACAATTAAATTAAATTGTATATAATATACATATATAAATATCATTGATTTAACGTTCGACAGATTTGATTATGGGCTGTTGTTGGTTTGTTTTTGATTCGAATTTCTTGTTTTTATCGAAAGGTTCGATTCCAAATCGTTATGAATTTCCTTATTGTTCGTCTTATGTCTGAAGATAAAGGGTTAGTGCGACAATCACCCTTTCTCGGGTACTTCCTCAACAGCCAGGCATCCAACCAACCAACCAACCAGCCAACCAGCCACTCCTATTCCTCTCACTTGAAAGCACTCCGTGCAATCTGCCGCGTTCCGTCGTAGCATTTGCATACATAAGCTATTAACCAGCTCTTTTCATTTCCTCTCGTTTATGACAGTTTAGTTAGAATAATGTTTTACAAGATTAGCCCGCGAACGGCGTCACGCATAATGACGTTTCTCATTCTGATTAATGTTCTTAGGAGTTTATCAAACAAGTTCTAGACTAACGCATATTAAAAGGATAATAATAATAATAATAATAATAATCTTCTTTTTTTTACTCTGTTTTATCATTTCTTGCCACAATTAATTTAACAACATGACGAATCTACGAATAAGATATATCCAAGTGTAAAAAAGATTATAATTAATAAAAATGTAAATGTAACACGTTTTAATATAAAAGATAAGATACGGATATTATTAGATATAAAACGTTAAAGAGTAAAATAAACTGGTATGTAAATTTTAGCTAAAGCCAATACGATATTTACAAGGTTCTTTCAATATTTCAGTACCGCGGTACTCCATTTTATTATTTATGGACCATTGCTTATGAATAACCGCGTCTATCTGTAACGCATACGTATCCCACCAACCCCTAAGTGGGATTTATATCCACTCCTAGTCGTTTCTCTCCAAGCTTTCTACCTAACCGTATTCTACTACTTACTTTCTTTCTCAAGTAGACAGTCATTCCAGTTCTACGTCTTTCTCTCATCCTCATCCTCATATTTGTCGTCGTCTGACTTTCTTTAAGGAACAAAAATTTTCATTTAAAAAATTATTTTTATTACATTCTAAAGATGTCTGTTGAATATTTCTTATTAACCAATTCTTTACAATTCAAGTTTACCCTCCCTATTATACTGGATATTAATATATTTACGTGTACGATTTTCTTAGACAAAAATCAACAAACAATTACACATTTATGTTAATCCGAATTATATCGTTCGTCGAAAGAAATTTTATTTAATTATAAGAATCGTGTTTCAAAAACTAAAAACATACAATTCTCAAAATATATATTATAAGAACACTAGACAAATAGATTGTAAATAAATAAAGATCTTATCATCTATTTAAAACTATTATATATATATATATATATATATATCTATCCTTAAAATATATATTAGAGATGAAAATAAGAAAGAAGATAAAATTCAAAGTTTGTTTAGTTTTGCTTTTTTTGTTTTTTCCTTGTCTTTGAAGAAAACTTTTAAAGTAAGAAGATCGATCATCGATAACGAAACGTGCGATTAGAGATGAGAGTCTCTAACCAAGGCGTGGTGGAGTTCGAGGAGGTAAAAAACGAAAAAGAAAAAGAGGAGAACAGGGGGGGGGGGCGGTGGTGAGGTGAGGTGAAGTGTGATGAGGGGAATGGAGAAGAAAGAGGAGGTTTTTGTGGGCGGAGGAAGGGGAATATTAGCCGTGACGTGCGCCATAAATATTAGCCGTTACGAATTAAAGAACCTCCCTCTACCTTCCTTCCTTATTGCAGCATTTTTAATTACTGCGAAACGGCTCGGTACTTCTTTTTTTTAACTCCCTACTATTATGTTCTTCTAACTGTTGCTCTCTTTCTCTTTCTCTCACTCTTTCACCCTCGCGTAATCGCCAGCTACGTTTCCCTTTTACGAGCCGCGAAGAAACGCATCAGCCTAATTAAACGAAACGTTTAGAATGCCAAAGATAAGTCCGATCAAAAACTATTCTTCGTTTAACACTTACCCTCACCTCCTTCTCCCCAAACCCTAAGCAATTGGTTTTTCTTTTTCTTTATTTCTGTCTTTCTTATTTAAGGATATTCAAATCTGACGATAAAAGCTGACCCCTCGTAAGAATTTATTCGTATCTTTTCTCTCCCTTCTCTCCTTCCTCCTCTGCTCCATCCTTCTTCTCCTCCTCCTCCTCCTCCTTATTCTATTTATATATTAAAATTAACGATTAAAGTTAAAAAGTAATAATTGTATGTTTTTTTCTTGTAGAAAAGTATTTCGTAAATTAACCGAACAATTTTATTATGGAGAAAAAAAAATTAAAATCAAATATCGAAATATATATAAGTTCCTATTTCGTAAAAATAAGACTGCCTTGAGTTTCTAGAAATAAGAGAAACAACATTTACAGCTAATATTTCACTCTTTCTTAAATGTTTCTATGAACGGTTTCACAATTCGAATTTTATGTATTACTAACTGTCCTTATATTGCTACGTGTCATTATATATTCTGTCTTGCTGATTAACGCGCGTGCGCGTCTAACTGATGAAATATAGTCATCACTAACTATATTTCGTTACATATACATATGCATATATTTTTTTTAAATTTTATTTCAGGTATCTCTCTCGTCAAAATAAATAAATGAATAAGTAAGTAAGTAAATGAGTGAGTGTGTGAGTAAATGAGCAGTAGCTCGATGATACATATATTTATAAAATACGAGAAATATTATTAACGTAATTTTACACCACATTTTTATGATTTGATTCAATTAAAAGCAATTAAAAACAATTTGCAATTATTTTTTCAAATAATCAACATCCACGTGCGATGAGGAGTTTGACACAGCAACCGGAAGAAGAAAAGAAAGTTAAGCAAATAATAAAATATATAATTTTCCTTATACACTCCAAAGAAGAAAAACACCATCTTTCCATGGTGTTTACGAACGTACAATGTATGCACAGTGGACGTACGATGCAACCAGGCGCTATTGAAACTACTCTTTTTCTTTTTTTTTTCTTCTTTTTTTCTGCTCTAAGGACAGCTCGGCAAGTGCATTCGATCGAACGAGAGGAGAAATGAGCGACCTTTTTTTTCTTTTTTTTTTTTCTTTCTTTTCTTCAAAAGGATTCGAAAGAGACTAAGAAGGAAACAATTTCCATACATTTACAAGTGAAAAACACAGTATTTCCTTAGGTATATGGTCAAATGAAAGGATCTTCGGTATAACTTACGTTCACGCTACTACTACTCATAATCCTCCCCGGTTTAACTCTTTTCTTATTATCAGTCAACCATGCTAAACAAAACGTAAAAAAAAAGAAAAGAAAATTAAAAAGAGAAATTTCTCAAGAGGCGTATTATCTTTCTTTCAACAAAACACACATACACAAACAAAAAGATAAAGAATTTGTTAGAAATAGTTATAATAGTTATAACAAATATAATATAATATACAAAATATCAAAATTAGAATATCTTCAAATTTGCTAATTTAAAAATAAATACATTTATAATTGATTAATATTATTATTATTAATAATTAATAATTAAAGAAGGGAGGGGGGGAAGTATAATAAAAATAATTTTACTAATCGTACGAGCTAATGAAACGAGATTTCAATAAAATTACGCAATCTCCTTTTCTCTCTCTCTATTTTTTTTTTTTTTTTTTTAATTCAGCAGTCTCGGCGATGATAAAAATGTCTTTGTCCCGGTGGAAGAAACGGGCTCAATCGTGCGTCAAATTCCGAAAGGCATATTTCGTAGAGGGGAAAAGACGTTGCGCTCTTTACGAACTGCCAGCAACAGCAAAAGCAAAAGCAGCTAAAGCAAAAGCAGCAACAGAAGCAACAGAAGTCGACACAACGGAGATGAATATCGAGAGCACGCTCGATAAGAAAAAAAGTCTTCCTTTTAATAACCATTAATCTTAACGGCGCGCGCTTCGAGATACGATTATGTCGGAGAGAGTTGATCGGGGAGTAAGAAAAGAAACCGGGAAGAAGAGAAGAAGAGAAGAAATAAGGTGGAGGGCAAATAATAAGAACGGAAAAAGAAAATGAAAAGAATTTTTCGTCGTGCTTAACGACGCGCGAGAGCAAACATATTTGTTGTACCCTTTCTTCCCGTTTTTCTTCTTCTTCTCTCTTTCTCCTTTTTCTTATTTTTTTAATTTTATTTCAAGTATCCCTCTCGTCAAAATAAATAAGTGAATAAGTAAGTAAGTAAGTAAGTAAGTAAGTAAGTAAGTAAATGAATGAGTAAGTGAGTAAGTAAGTGAGTAGTAGCTCGATGATACATCTCCAAGTAGTACTCGAAACCGATAAGGAGAAACCCGAAGGATGAATATTTGCACAAGCTAACTTATTTTATACTTTTTTTTATTTGGTATTGATTTTCTTGGAAATTTGGTAAGAACCTCGAGTATTTCTTAAAGCTACTGGATAGGTTTAGTGACACTTGACCGATAACGAAGAAACTAAATCCTTCCTTCCTTCCTTCCTTCATTTCTTCCTTCCTTGGTTGGTTGGTTGGTTGGTTGGTTGGTAGGTTGGTTGGGTGTTTATTCGTCCAGGGAGTCGTCCTCTTGCCAATTAAACTGACTTAATATATGCATCGAGTTCGTGTCTTGTGGCAAAAGTTCCACGAGAGGATAGAAGGAGGAGGATAAGACGTGCCACACTGGCCAAGGGTTTTGATTCAAGATGCGATCCGATGAGTGAAAGAGAGAGAGAAAGAGAGAGGGGGGAGGGAGAGGGAGAGTGTTACTCTCATATACAAACGAACCGATAGATCGCAGCGAGCACTTTCGAAAAGGGAGCCACACAAAATCCACGGGTGTCAATTCTCAAAGCAATCTGCTCATGCAGATTAGGAAGACCCATCTTCCTTACCGTAGTCCTTCTTCTTCTTCTCCTCCTCCTCCTCCTTCCTATGTATTGAGATTAATCGAGCCGAAGCACTTTTCCCGTCGCTCGAATTAGCATCGTTGCTTTGATCTGAATTTATAACATCGGTTTTTTGGAGGAGGGAGAGAAAATGTTTTTTCGTATTTTCATATATCGCTCGAAGAAATAAAATTCTTTCATTTTCTTTCCCCATTTTATTCTTTTTTCATTTTTAACAAACGCATAAAAATATCGTCGGATTGTTAATTAGAACAAAATTGTAATAGAAATCAAAGTTAGAAAGAGATAGAACAATTTAATAACAACTCAGGGTACTTAAACGAAGAAATGTTTGTCCCTTAAAGTTGAAAGACAAAATTTATACAGAGTTATATTTTTTGCAAATAAATTCTGAATTAATAAATTTCAATTTACTTTTATTCTATTTTTTTTTTACGAAAAAGGATGAGAACCCATCACAAGGGGGTATATCTAATGTTATTATCTCGTAAACGACATAGGCAAATGTGTATGTATGAAAATAAGCTTGAAATCCTATTGGACGATTTACCAAGAAAATACCTTATGCGATTATTTTATTTTATATTTTTTTTCCTTTTTTTGATCTTTTATACTATGTGCATGCATGCATGTATGTATGCAAACATATGTGTATGTGTATGCATGTGTATACTTGAGATCGAAATTGTCTCTTTACTTCAACGCAATTCCGAAGCTACTCGGCTATTATAACGCGATAAAAGTAAATCGGTTAGGTATAAAACATAAAGACAGAGAAAGAGAGAGAAGAAACATGCCAGACCGAGAGATCTTCTAGCATAAACGAACTATGGTAAAACGTGAGATTGCGAAGGCAAAAGTACGTTATGTAGGTTGCTAGAAGGGCTGCTGTTGGCTGTTGGCTGTTGCTGTTGCTGCTGCGCTTGTTGGTTGGTCTCTTATGGTCAGGATTACCCTGTCGAAAGTGGGAAACGGGGGTTCACTTCCCCTTGACCGACGTATTTAGAACAACAATAACTCTCTAATCCTAAAGGCGTACCCACCCCGTGGGTATACGTGTGTTAGGGCCACTTTCTCCCTTCTTCGTCCCTTCTGTTTCTATTTTTTTTCTCTTCTCCACTTTTTTCTATTTATGTGTACAAGTGTGAATGTATGTGTGTGTTTGTGTGAGGGGTACAGTAAAGCGCACGATGAAAAAATGTCAAAATCGGGAAAAACCACTAAACCATGACAGTTCGATACATTTTAAATGCGCCGGAACGCATTTGCGGAATACGATAAACACAGCCCAGAGTAAAGTTGGATATATCCCATTGCGTACAACCAATATGTCCTTTTATTTATTCCAAAGATTTATGGAATAAACGAATAGCATTGCTTTAGCTTCTACGAAGATAGAGAAAGAGAGAGAGAGGAAAGGAAAAATAATCCCCCTTCTAACCTCAAATATAACCACCATGTACTTTCCCTTCTTGTTTTTATTATTAATGCTCCTTGGCCCCATTCTAAAAGAAATCGAAAAGAAGAAAAAAGAAAAACCAACGATTACGATGAAAATCGAGCAAAAAAAAGGAGACAGAAAAATCAAAAAAGTTTTTCTTTCGAATCGCGTAGAACAGAAACGCGATAGTCGTTCTTCTATTCGTTGATTTTAACCCGAACGAAAAACTAAGGGTGTCGAGTAGATCCTAATAAAAGATCCTACCAGGCTTATCGAATCTCGAAGTTGCGGTGGTACCGTCGAGTGTTAGTCGCCCGTAGCCATCATTTCCACCCCTCCGTCACACAACCTTCGACCCATTATCCTAACCTTCCCTTAGGTATTATCTCAGGATATCTAGCAACCATCCACCTACCATACAAGATCCGATCGAAAATGTTATTATTAGCTTAAAGGCTTCTGCGGCGGTGTTAAAAACAAAAAGAAAAAAATAATAAACAAAATAATAAAAGAAAAAATTCGAGACAAACGCCCGATACGTTTTACGCGGTCTCTCATCTCTTTACCCAAAAATTTTTTCAGGAACGAATACGAAAAAAAGAAGAAGAAATAATCAAAAACTGTAGACGAGGTGGAAGGAAATTTGTACGTGCGAAAAAAAAAATCAATAATAAAGTTCGCGAATGGGCCAGCACGGTCTAGGCTCGATACGAAAAGAAAAGAAAAAAAATAAAAGAGAGAGAGAAGGGTGGGATAAGAGTGGGAGAGGGGGAAGGTAGGAGGGTTGGTGGAATTCCTTTCTATACTTCATCTGTATGAGATTCTCTTTCACGGAGCACCGATTTAAAACGCCTTTTAAGAGACGATCCTAGGGATCGGAATTGTGCCGAACTGAATCCTCTTTCTCTCTCTCTTTCTCTCTCTTTCTTTCTCACACACACACACACACACACACACACATACTCACTCGTACGTTCGTTCGTTCGTTCGTTGGTTCGCTCACTCACTCCCCCTCTCTTTTTCTCTTTATTTCTTTCTTTCTATAGGTATACTATACTCTGCCCTTCGATCCTGTTCCATTAGTTGCATTCCAACTTACTTTTCCTGCTTTATAAAGTACTCCGATTCATGCGTATGCAATGAATCGGGATTCGAACTCATCATTAAAACGATGCTATATTAAAATACGTCGAAATGTTGATAAAACCAATACGTAATTGTCCTTTCTATCTTTTGTACTTTGTCGTAAGTTCTCATATTATTTATCAGAATATGACGTTCAATGTAAAGATAGTCAACACCTACATGTATATACACACACACTCATACACATACGCAAGCTCTCGCAAAGAGATAAAAGATCGTTCGATTGGAACTCGTGAAGGGATATAGAAGCTAAGCAAAAAGATCAACCAAAATAATTCATTTCAAAGATAACTAATTCAATTTAAATAAATTAACAGTTTTTCCTACAATAATAATAATAATAATAAGCTATTAACTAAATCTTCACCAAAATTGTAATTTTTTTAAATCAAACAAAATCTCATGCAATTAAATAATAATAAATAATAATGAATGAAAAGAAAAAGCCCCAAATTAAATCATGTGCTATTTAAAATAAGAACCAACAATTGTTAAGAACTCTGATACAAAGTTATAGACAATTATTATTTTAGAAAGAAATGGATTTTAATAGACAAGTAATATGTTTTAGAAAAAAATCTTTATAAGATGTTAAATAAGGCAGATGAAGCTGG
Organism: Mischocyttarus mexicanus; assembly: GCA_023678845.1. Classification (NCBI taxonomy): domain Eukaryota; kingdom Metazoa; phylum Arthropoda; class Insecta; order Hymenoptera; family Vespidae; genus Mischocyttarus; species Mischocyttarus mexicanus. The sequence goes on from JACGTP010000001.1 coordinate 106,427, forward strand.
AGAAGACGAAAAGATAGGTCCTCGACCTTTTCTTCTCAGATCTTTCTGTCTCTATCCCTCTCTCTCTCTCTTTTCCCTATTCTTTATTATTCTTTTTCTCTGAAAGAAAGAAAGAGCAAGAAAGAAAGAGAGAGAGAGAGAGAGAGTGGACCAAAAGGGGTCTCAGTGAGGCCCACCTTGAACCGCGGCAAATGAAGCAGCGCGCAATCCACAAAAGGCAGAGCCGGCACACACATACTTGAGAAGAGGCCCAGGTAACTCATTCGGGAAACAAAAGCATTCGTTTCGACACATTATAATACAACGACTCTCCCGACTGCTTGCTTGCTCGCTTGCTTTGCTTTGCTTTGCTTTGCTTTGCTATACATACTCTGAGTGTCACTTAAAATCGTACAACGTTACTTTTACTAGATTTTTCCTTGAATACTGACTATTCTTTATAATCTGTTTACATATATATATATAATTTTCTATACATTATTTTCTTATTTATTTAATTCACATATCATAAATAAAAGCATACAAATTAAATATTTAATACTATATCTATACTAATATATTTATTTCTAAATTGTTTAGAATCCTCTAAACACACCGTATAAATAATTTCACAAGCAAAGATTAATAATAAATTGAACGGTGTACAATTTTAAAAGTACTAACACTCGAATGTATATAAACCAATTATACTTCCAAGGAATATGATTTTGAATCTCTTTCTCCCTACCATCCCACCCGCCGTTCCATCCTTCCTACTCTCCTCCTTTACTCTTCGACTGCACTGCAATTTCTTTCTTACGCTTAAAAAATTCTTTACCCTTTTACATAATTAGCCTATTCAACGCCGAATATTTACGAACATGCACCACCATTTACACCCCTCATTCTCATACAACGACGACTACAAAACTGCGATCAGTGTTGTTGCCAGACGACGAGAGTTGAAAAATTATCATTGCAAATGACCGATACACGGTAATCCTTTTTCTTTTTCATTTTATTCTTATTCTTCTCGTACGATACCAGTCCACGTACGCGTCTAGTGCGTTTTATTATTACAACAACCAAAACATTAATAATATCATTTCACTCTCTTATCTACAAAACCAACCTTTCTCTCTCTCTCCAACACTTATCTAAATATTACCAATAAAGTTTGATAATTCTTTGACCTACCAATCAGAAATTTTGAAATTTTTTTTCTACCACCAAAACTGAGGTCACCCATCCGAATAATTAATCATGTCCAGATTGTCATTTGACTTTAAGTGATAGGGAAAACTGGTGTATTCCAACGAGTGACAAAGGCCGGCCCATTTTAACAACAAAAACAACCCCATATTGATAATTTTATTTTTTAAAGTTAGAGAAAAGAGGGAAGAGTGTAGATAGATACTTAAAAACTTGTTGAGAATAAAAAAATAAATAAAGAAGAAGAAAAAGAAGAAGAAGGAAAGTAGAAGTGGGGAGAGAAGGGGTCGAGAGAGGATGATGAGGAAGAGAAGGTGGAGGAGGGGGGAACGATCCGATCAGGTCCGAATATCCCGATCGTTATTATTTCTCTATAACCTCATGCGAAATCATAGAGGCTCGCGCGCAAGCCAACAAAAAGTTAATTGTCGAGAGACGACGCGTAATAATTACTTCGGAGCCCGGCCCACTTTGCGGTTTCACTCGTAACTCTCACTCACTCCTTCTCTCTCTCTTTCTCTCTCTCTCTCTCTCTCTCTCTCTCTCTCTCTCTCTCTTTCTATCTCTATCTATCTATCTCTCAGAGAACCCCGCGAATGTATCATCCTTCTGATATCGTCTTTTATAAACGTTCCTTGCCACTGTACATTGACGTTTACAGTTTCTTCCAATCCTCGGTTAACGGTGATTTTCTTACGTATTTACGCAAATATATTGGGTCAGTGAAAAAAGAATATCGGATTTCTGACCACAATTCAATAGGAAAATCCGACATTTTCTTTCAACCAACCGAATATATTTAAACATACGAGAGAATGAAAGAATAGAACTAATTGTTAAATATTTTCGAACATAAGTATTACGTGTAAGAAAAAGAAAGAAAAGTTATATTATAAAAATAAATGAAAGGGTTTGGTGTTTAAGAATAAAAATGAACGATAATAATAATAATATAAACACGCATATGTATTGCACATGCATAAAACCGGTGTCGAATTAATTAAACGATTACTTATAAAAAAATGACAGTACCAATAAATATTCGAACATAGTATCAGAAGTATAACACACAAAAAAAGTGAGAGTTGGAAAGATAATAAAAACATCGCACACAAACGTACATACACGAGGATGTGTATAATACGAGGGTTGTGTAAGGGAATCAAACGTAAGATAATTAAAACACCTACACATCCATAAATGCAAGCAAGAATATGTTAGAAAAGATACTTAGCATGCTAGATTCATCAAATAATTAAACCGAAATCTTACCACGAGTCCAAAAAAAATATATGTATATAAAAAATTAGGGTTGTATAAGGGAATCAAATGTAAGACAATTAAAACACCTACACATCTATAAGTGCAACCAAGAATATGTAAAATAAGTTACNTAGATTATTTTTTGAAATATGTCAATGATATACATTTTATACGGATTTAAAAAATAAAGAGTAAATTAATTTTAATCTATTTGGATACAATTGATTTGTATTTTTCTTCCGTTGTATTGAAAGTTGAAATTAAAAAGACATTTATCATCTATGATGTGTTCTTTTTTTTTCTATTATTTTGCTTATTATAAAATGTAATGGTTAATATAATATTAATTGGTTTGTGGTCCAAAAAAAAATTGATGTAACGTAAGTCGAAATTAAAATGGAGATAGATGATATCTTTTTAAATACTAGGATCAAATTTTTGTATACAGTAGATAAATAGATGTAAGAGTCAAATAATTTAGTGTATATTGTATAAAATTGATATCCACGATTATAATAATTAAAATAAATTGAAATTAAACAAAAAAGAAAAGAAAATTGTCAATGACAGATAGAAAAATATTGATCAAGTTGAGTTAGCCTATAAGTCGTTTGATTTAAAACGTTATGTCCTATAAGTTGAAATTAAAGGGATATCGATTGATATCCTTTTCGATACGATCAGAAGTATCGAATTTTGGGACGTTGGGTTTATTTCTTTATCGCGTACCAAGCAACCAACGAACCAACCAACCAACCAATAAACGAATGTCCGGATTCTACCTCGTATAAATAATACGGGTCTTGGGGAGTGGAGAAGTTAGAGTTGGCAGCATATTTAAAGGTAATATTATTTGCTCCTAAACGGGATTTCTTCTTACGTAGCGATCGAGAAGTCAGCTTTGCGGGCGTTTTTCCGTTGGCAGTCGCGAACCGACTGCGGCTGAGCCTGGAATGCCGACCACCGGGATAAAAACCGAATCAAATATCTACCGTTCGGCGAGTCTCTCTCCACTCGGACTAATGAAAATGCCCGTTGTTACTCTCTCTCTCTCTCTCTCTCCCTCTCCGTGGGTTTTGCGTTAAGGGATTTTCAGCGACAGTATCTCGATCACGCGCAGTATTTTACTCTCGGGATTCGAGAATAAAAACAGCCCCTTTCTCTCTCGTTCTACGCAACTCCTAACTTCGAAACCCAATGCGAGAGTACCTTTAAAACGTTACATTCAAACTTTCCAATAATTTCCTAATAACATTATTCAATGATAGAATAGATTCTATCAACAAGTACAATTTGTAATACACTATGAAAATAGAATATATATCTTAATAGATCATTTGGTACTGGTTGATCTTCCTTGGAACTACAGATCGTTGATGGCGTCTGACACCTGTTCTCGTGAGATCGGATGAACAGATTGATTAGGTCAATCCGTAGGTGGGACGAGGCCGTCGAGAAACGATTTACATCGTGCCACGAAGAAAATATACAACGCACGATCGTGAGGGTTCTTCCATCACGGAAGAAGAAGAAGAAGATGAAGAAGATGATGATGATGATGAAGAAGAAGAAGAAGAAGAAGAAGCAGGCAAAGGCGTCGGAATCGTTGGAGTGGTTGGTTTTCGATCAGCTTTTGTTTGGGATTCGATTCAGAACGGTTCTCTCCAGGATTCGCATTTGAGTTAGACTCACGTTCTCCCGCAGCACGTGACCCAGCTGCTCGAGAGGAATCCCACGTATCCGTGACGTCACTCCATTTCTCTCTCTATCCTTCTCTCTCACTCTCTTTCTGTTTGGTTCTCTCGCTACCGTGAACAACCTGCCCGCGGCCGATAGGAATACAAGACTTCTGTCTAGTCACTGACTTATTAGGAATTCCGAGCGACCCACGTGCAGAAATTTCGGCGGTCTGCTGCTCTTGGCGAGCCACGTGCGCTCACTGGATGCACGTTCTTCTAATTTGCGAGACGTCTGCGGACTACTTAAAACCTGCTCGACCTGTTTAGTCTTCTCTCCTCTTGCTTTCGATCGACGTCATTCACTCAATTTACCCTACGATCCAACCTTATCCGCCTACAATTCACCCTCCAATGATTCCTCGAGAAAAAGATAAAAAAAAGAATAACGCAAAAACGTCCTGACCAAACATTTATTTCGTACCATTCGCACCGTTTCCTTACTTTTTTATTCCGAGGATTTTTTCGTTTGTTTGTTAGTTTTCTCTACGAAGGATTTTGGATTAGTCGAATTTTCGTTGGTAGCTTAAGATAAGTGAATATTTACAACGTAATAAAGCTCGGAGAGTCATGGTCGTGGTGATAACTCATGGTCGAACAAAAAGCAGAGCGAACTCCCGCGATGTTGGGTGCAACGCGCAAAATGGACATCAAAATCTCACCTAGCTTATAATAATAATTTCTTTTTCTTTATGTCTTACCAAACGCGTGTACGTAAGAAGATGTAAAAGAGAGAAGAAGAAGAAGAATAAGAAGAAGAAGAAGAAGAGAGAGAAAGAAAGACAGCATTAAATCACCCCCCGATCAACAATAATAACTCTTTGAGAACTTTCTCGAACTCGCGAAGTGATAATTCAACATGATGGATAACCAAGAATCTGAATAACTCGTATAATCCTTTCTTTATATCATCGGCCTATCGGCTGAGACAAGATTTGCGATCCTACGGCACCCTGCAGGCTTTTTCGTACTTACGATCTTTTTCATACTTTTCTTTAATATCTTCTTCTCCCTCTTTCTCTCTCTCACACACACGCTCTTTCTTTTTTCTTTCTTTGACGTATGAACGATAATCTAGATATTCCTGATATTTCATACGAGACTCTGTATAAGTTCTTGTGAAATAAATTCTTAGTAAATGAAAAAAGAAAAATAATTATTTAACTCTATCGTTATAATCTCAAGTATCGTTCAATAAAAATTCCCTACGACTCTTATATGGGTCGTTGAAATCTTTGCATAGACGATTCGTATTAATAAAGGTTGCTACAGTAACGAGAAAGTTAAAATTTGACCAACGTCATCGTAAATAATATTCTTTTTCTTATTCCCTATTTTTTATTGAAAATAAAATGTACATCCCTCGAATAGCAACAATAAAAAAAATTTATAATAATAATAATAATAATAATCTCGAATTATATGGAATTATTTTTTGTATCTAAAAACAATCAGAATCCTGTATTACTTTTCTTTTTCTTTATTTTTTTCTATCCTATCCGATTTATATATGTCACGGTATAATAAATTTTCTTTTTATTTTTTTATTAAGCTCTCTATTTTTTTTTCATTTTTCTTTTTGTATTACTTTGGCAACACATACATACGTCTTTATACTTTAGTATAAAATACTCTGCGTAGAGAAGAGTAAAGGGGACTGGGATGCCCCGTACAAGGCGTGACGAGTGTAATTTCGGATAGATCGAATCGATCGGGATTCGATTCTCGATCAACCGACTGATCGATCGATCTTTTTAAGACAGAGAGAGAGAGAGAGAGGGATAAATTGTGAGTGAGTAAAACGATGGAAAAAAAAAGAAAGAGAAAGAAAAAGAAAAAGATGAAGAAAGAAAGAGAGTGGAATAGAACCGTGTCGAAGAAAAGGCGCGTAGCGAAGTGCATGCAGTTACGCTTACAGCGTAGGCGTACAGTTAGAAAAGAAGAAAGTGCACGGTACACGGATGATGATGATGATGATGATGATGATGATGATCGGCTACTACCATACCATATCTCGACTGATTCGTCACAGATACTGAGAGACCGTAGAAAAGGATTGTAAACAACAAAAAGTGTAAAAAGAGAAAGAGAGAGTGAGAGCGTTGTTGCATCGATACAATTCCCATTTCTCGATCACTTCTATCATATCTTTAAGTTACTTTTCAAGGAATATTTTTGTTATTTAAAAAATTATTCAATTTTAAATAAATCCATCAATTTTCAACCTTCATTTAATCGATTCAATTAAATGACGTACATTTACACTATTCTCTTTCTCGATCACTTTTGATTATCTACAAGTTATTTTCAAAGAATATTTGTGATAAAAAATTATGCAATTTTATATTACAAACTCTAATTGAATAGTTTTAGATTAAAATCTATCCACTACTTTGTCCTTAATCTGTAATTAAATGATAAATATTTCTTACGATGATATTAAATTCGTAAAATTAAATTCGATTATTTAAACATTTGAAATATATCGATATAAATACGTGGATAAGTATCAACACCTTGAACAATCGGAAGTCTTCTAAAGAGAAACCTCACGAGTGACGTTTAAACTCGCGAATCTCGCGAGATTGAACACACACGTAAACACACACACACACAGAATACGAGAAGAAGGAAGGAGAGAATGCATTAATATTAATAGTCCTGCGAGAAGGGTGTCCCCCTTTGCCATGAGCCTTCAGCACGATCAGCACACGTTGCTAACGGTCAAAGAGACGAGAACGAGAAAAGCAAACGCTGTTCGAGAAGAATCTCAGCACGTTTAAAGGAAACCTAGAAGAGTTTATACACAACATCCGACAATTTTCTTTAAACTACACCTGTGATCATTAAATTCATCATTATAAGCTATATCTTATCTCACGAATACACACCTTCTTGCCTAATCAAATCCTTTTTGTGTAATCCTAATTTATCTATTTATTTTACAATTAATTATTCTAAAACCACCTGCTGTTTAGATGAATCCTACACTTTGAAAATTAATTGAAAAAACACGTTGTTTATGTCTACGAAATTTGATTATTCCAATCTAAAAATATTAAATTGAGATATCTTAATTAATATTTGATTATAATCGATATGCGATACATTTACAATTAAACATACATTTATATTTAATACAAGGCATAACCACAGAAAGATGATCCAATTGAATGATCTAAGGATAACCTAGTTATAAAAATAATTTTAAAAAATGGTAAAAAACTTATCTTTTGATGCTCCAGTTTTCAGAAAATCATGTTTTAAAAAGACCTTCTCCTACCACACAGGTTGAAAATAATGATGAAAGGAACCGCACTTAATTAATATTCACATGTATCCACGTTTAATTCTTCTATCTTGATAACTAAGGATTTAAAAATCGTATTTTAAATAAAGAACTGATCTTAGAGATAAATTCGATACAACGTCGACGAGTACTAAAGACAAACTAAACCGAGGAGATGTTATGTTAGTTTATACGATCAGACGCGAAATGTAAACATAACTGATGACAATAAAATAAAGTAAACAAACGAATAGAGAATTCGGTGAATATACAATTCTAAGAATTTTCGATGACGTCTATTTTCGAGAACCGAGCATCCAACGAAAATTGTTATTTTATTTTTTAATTATTTTTTTTTTTACATAAGCAAATTAATTATTCAAATGTATCTTGCATATATGCGAATAATTATAACAGTGGTCGAAAAAAAAATTGATCATATATATGATCTACTTTTGTATTATTATTATTAATTATTATTATTATTAATGAATAATTTCGACAACTAGGTCACCGTTATAATTACAATTGCAAATATATTTAAAACTCGGTATGATTTCTATGATTTCAATGATGTTTCTTTTATTTTTATTTTTTTTTGGAGAATCGATTCATGAAGTCTTCCATTCATTATCTCCTACCATCCCATTTCTTTAAGCATACCAAAAAATGATCTCGACGGTTGTTGATCATCGTCGTTCTTAACGAGCGTCGTAGTCGCGCGAGACATGTATGTATCTACAAGGCGGCATCTCTTCTCAGCGGGGGAAACAAAGAACTTGACTTATTCTTCTGACAAGAAGAGGCTAAAAAGTAAAGCGAAAGATACGGAGAGAAAGATACAACGAAACACGGCATTCGTCCCAATGGTTTTCAACCATCAAACTACTTGGGTAACTCTTGCGAAATCATTTTAACATTTTTAATTCAACATATTTTCATATATCTCTTATTATTCAAAATTATTGCAAACTTATACAAATCAATTTTGAATTATCTAACAATTATAATCCATATGTAAATATGTTACTATAATACGTGTTTAAAATTATTTGAAAACTTGTATAAACCATTTCTATATTTCTAATTCAATAAATATAATAAACACTATAAAGAAAATATGGTTTTAAATTAGGATGATATTTTTGTAACAAATTTTTTAAAGATATTATATCAAATTTTGGAAGAGTGAAAGCGAAATAAAAATAAAATGGAGAGAAAGCGAGAGAGAGAGAGAGAAAGAGAAAGAGAGATAAAAAGAATAGAAAAGAAGAGTTTAGAAAAGAACGTTCGAACGGGCTTGGGATAAAATAAAGCGAGTTAGGCGAAAGGTCGAAGTTTCTCTCGGTCGCTTGACCTCGGCTGGTAATAAGAATAAATGTGATTCTATTACGGGTTCAATTGTTACGGCGGCGGATATAGGCCGATTTCGATGGAGGACGACGAGGGACTGATCATCCGCACCGATAACGTAAAAACACCCTCAGACGTTTTTACCTGCCACCTTTTCTCAGACTCTTCTCTCAACCTAAACCCCCACCCTCTTCTAATATCGTCTTGTGCTGACACAAGTTTCAAAAAAACAAAAAAAATAACAAACGATAAATCTTACGTTGGAAAAAATATGAAAAAAATATAGTTAAAGTTTTTGTTTTATTTTTTTTTTTAATGATAATTATCGTCACGCGGATCGAGAATTGATCGTTTTTACGAATCAGGATTCACAATGAGTACTCACCGTGCGTTGACGGAAGTAGGATTCCCGACGTCGTCCAGGGACGGTTTCCTAGAACGAAACCACGAATGAAATTCGTTATTGATCGTCTGCAATTGCATTGCTGCTCGTTGTTGTTGTTGTTGTGGTTGTTTATACGCGATGCACAAATTCGTAGTTAGCCACTGTCTGCTAAAATGTCTCTACGTTCAACATTAATTCATACCCCCTACCCTCTTTCCTCCCTTTCTCTCTCTCTCTCTCTTCTATTTATTTAAAAAAATATAATTTATTAACATAGAGAGGGGATAAACATTGGAAACAATTTAACAAAAATTAATTATTACAATGATCCACCACAGTTTCACTAAAATTCTTTAAAACGTTATTTCGATCTTCCCCCTTTCAACTAACAGAATAAACAACGCGCACCCGTTCGACTGCATGTTGCAATTAAACGACGAAAGAAAAAATTAAAAAAAAATAAAAATAAAAAGAAAGAAAATGGTCAACGTATGAAAGAGGAGGATACGTGAAAGAAGACTATTTTGTCGTCTGACTAGCGCACACACTGGCATGTGGCGCGTAAGTGTCATCGAGCGAAGAATAAGGCGCGTGTCGGGCCTCGTGCTCCTCGTCGGTTCGAACCTTCTTCCACCCTTTTGTGAATTGTTCCCCTCCTCCTTAGCCCCACTATACGACGAATTGACGTTGCGCGCGCCCCTTTTCGAAACTCTGCCTCCTCGTGTGTGTCGTAGGACTTGCGTTCAACATAATCCCAACCCTCTCTACCAATTCGCGTTCAACAACGCTAGAACACTACGAGGATCATTGAAACTAAAAGAAACAATCCAAAAACCCAAGTAAACGAGTCTAAGTAAAACCCCCATATAACAATTTATATGAATCCTGTCTCTCTCTCTCTCTCTCTCTTCTTCGTTTAATTTTTCTCACTCGCACTGATATTATCGCTAGATTCTCGAAATCGAGAATAAGAGAAAAGGTAGAGCATTCAGTCTTCATTTAACTCCGAACGCGAGTCCCGCGACGGCAATAAAATTCCCTACCCACCAACACCAACAGCACCCAACACATCAAGAAGACCAACAGGAACCAACATCAACACTTCTATCAACGTATTATCTTGATCTGTTTATGTATACGCACCAGGACCATGTCCCTGATTTTCTGAGCTCTCTCTCTCTCTCTCCTGAACACCCACCCGAGACCCCTAAAAACTCTAAGCTTTCCTTGCTTGACTTTAGTCAAAGGGGATCATCGATTAAAACCCAATGGGATTATACCCTCTGATTTTGTAGTGAAAAAATATCGAGCTCTTGTAGAAACTTGTTCGCTTGCTTTTACACTCATTTTATTCCATTTTGTTGCTGAACTCCTCTTAGACAGAAAAAGAAAGTAAAAGATTCATGGTAATCGATGGGAACCCATGTGACTAATGATTATCGATTACCAGTCCTCGAACGTTAGAGGAAGAAGGAATAACTATCACTGATGAGATTCTATTAACGATGTGATCTTTGTTTTAATTTAATGAACTTTTAAAAAACTTTTATTCACTTGGGTGATTATTAAAAAAAGAAAGATAAACTAGAGAGAGAGAGGGAGAAAAAATAGAGGAAAAAAAAATTAGAAAGAGAAAGAAAAAGATTTTTCCAACGAGAGAAAAAGTGAATCGTAGCCCGGTTACACGAGATCTTATATTACCTTAACAGGTAACTAGCCAGACCGGTAAGCATCTATGTGCCTACTCTGAAGCTCGTCTAAAGTCAAACTCACTTGGAGTATACTGCTTTTACAAACGATACTTCTTATGGTTGGGTTAGCTATTACTATGACAGCACGATGACACTCATCGTCACTCGAGAGTGACTTCTCCTTCAATGCTAAATGTTATCCCTAAATCGATACGACTTACTGACTCCGAGAGATAAATCAACTTTCCTAAATCATTCGGAATGTTGTATACTATTAACAGAATACCAAGTCAAATACATTATAATACATCGTCTCTCCTATTATTTTTTCTAACAAAATTCAAATTTTTAAATATAAAGAACGACGGGGTGAATGTTTTTCAAGTTATTTTTTTGTTTCTTTTTTTTTTTGTTATTTTACGTGTGAACTTTTGTAAGAAGTAACAAAAAGTTACAAAAGAGGTGGACCGTTTGAAAGAAGATACCTCCGATAGGGTTTGTTAAAAACCTTCTCTTTCTCTCTCTCTCTTTCTCTTTTTTTTTCTCGGAGATGGAATCTCCGTGTCGGAAGGAACTTCGCGGTCGATTCGTTACGCGTTTTCAACACCTCGATAACTGAACTGAACGAAGAAGATCGGGTGGTATGGACAAAAGATCTCATGAAAACGAGTACACGTATAGTATACGTATTTCCACAATTACATCATTCAACATAGATACACACATACATACATATACGCATAAATTCGAATAAACGAGAAAGAAACATATTCTAACGCGACTCTAATAAATTCTACACGAAAGGACAGTGACTTAAGAGGTCCTATTTATCTCTCTATTCTAATATAGTCTTTCTAAACCAGGAGCTGCTGATGCTAGTTCGAACCGCACAAGAATTCTTAGCATGCTTTTCATAAATTTAAAAAAAATAAAAAAAAAATAATGTTCATCATTAGTTAGCCCCAATCGTACATTATTATTGGTAATTCCTTTGAACGGAAATGAAAGTAAAGAAACTAAAATCCTGATTGGTATAGTTGTTTAGAATTGGTCTCGATTTAAGAAGAAGAATTATCCGTCAACGAGCCAGGATGGAAGAAAATTTCCAAGAGTTTCGTTCCAATAGCTACGACCATCTCTCTCTCTCTCTCTCTCTTTCTTTCTTTCTTTCTTTCTCTGTCTTTCTTCAAGGAGTGAACTGAAAGAACCGGAATGTAGATGGCAGAGAGTAAAGGGAGGCGGTTTGGCACATTTTTTGGATCGGGGAATGCCGGTGCAAGCTATTAGAGGGAGAGCAACCTTCTTACGTGGAATCGTTAACCTCGACGGTAGCCAGAGGAGCGGTAAAAGATGTTGCGGACGAGGTCTGAATTAATGAATGAACGGATGTTAAGCTATCGGAACTCGATGCTTTTCCAAGAGGAGGAGATAGAAGGTGGAGGAGGTGGAGGTGGAAGAAGAGAAGGAGGAAGAGAAGGAGGAGGAGGAGGAAGAGGGTGGCGGATGGTTAGAAAGATCGCGAATAGAAGAAACGCAACGTGCGGGGAACTTGCTGCGAAAATATCCATTAGGGATGGAACGGAGGGAAGGAAGGGAGGAGGGGGGATAGAATTGGCTCCTTTTATAGACGTTAAACTCATTCCGTAGCTAGTAGATATCTTCTTGGTGTACGATGAGAATGGTTAAACGTTTAGAGGTTGTGTGCTGGTCGTTGGATCGAACGTATTAGAGAGACCAATGAAAAGAGAAATAAAGAGAGAAAGAAAAAAAGAGAAAGGAAGAAAAGAAAAGAAAAGAAAGGAAGAGAAAGGAAAGGAAAGGATAGAGAAAGAGCTACCGGTGATGGTCATCGACGGGGGGTTCCCATTCAACCGGTGGCTCGTCTCTCGCCCACTCATTCGTTCATTCATACGCGGTGCACGCGATTTGAATCGATAAGTAAAGCTCGGTAGAGACAGCCTGAGGAGGATCACTCGTCAGAGAGAAAGAGAGAAAGAAAGAAAGAGAAAGAGAGAGAGAAAGAAGGAAAGAGGAAGAGAAAGGGGACGCGTGCTACGCGTCCTTCTTTCTAGGAGGGGGTGTCTTATTCGAGAGCCAGGTGAACAACAACAAGCCTTAGAGGATTGTTAAGATAAAGGCGCCGCAAGCTACGAAGAAGAAGAAGAGTTGGATGAAGAAGGAGGAAAAGGAGGAGCAGGAGGAACAGGAGGAGGAGGAGTAGGAGGAAGAACTGAGAGAGGAAATAAGAAAACGTAAGGTAAAAGGAGAATAAGAAAGAACGACGCCCGGCAAGGATAATCGGTAAGAAGAGTCCAAAGAGAATGAGAGAAAGAAAGAAAGAGAGAGAGAGAGAAAGAGCAGAAGTGGTAGAAGGCGACCGGTCGTCGTCGTCGTCGTAGTCGTCGTCGTCGGCTGCCGGACAAGCGGACGGAAAAGACAGACAGGACTTGAGACCGCTCATTACGAGCGGCGCATGCGCGAGGAATGCGCCGACTCTCTCTCTCTCTCTCTCTCTCCTTCTTTCTTTTTTTCTTCCTCTCTTACTCTTGTTCTTTCCTTCTTTCTCTTTCTGCTCGATACAATAAATATAGGATCAGGATCGGCGCGCCTCTCTCTCTCTCTCTCTCTTTGCCCCTTCGAGGGAAGAGGGAGAAAAGACCCAGCTGGAACGACTTCAAAGTAAAGCCTGAACCGATGAACGAATCACGACCGACAACAATGCCCAACGTAGTAACGACATCCAGTTAAATCCGAGGGCCCGCAAAAAATACGCGAGCGAGCGACCTTCTTTAAGAGTCAACTTCTCTCCGCCATTCTCTTCCCCTTTCTCTCTCTCTCTCTCTCTTTCTTTTTATCTTTCTTTCTTTTTTTCATCCCTTGGTATCAAACTACATCGATGTAATAACCAATCATTGATCGTTATGCAGCAGTCCGGGAAAGATGATACAAGTATTAAAACTATTTTTAATTATCTTCTCAACTCCCTTTCTATCCCTTTCTATTTTTTATCAACCTTCTCGTAACACTGATCTATCAAACTGCATATATTACCCCTCTTGTTTAAATTTATTAAGTAACTTGGATACCAATGAAATTCAAAAGATCTCATAATCAGGTTGATCTGATTCTTTACCAATAGACCACTACTTTTCTCTACAAAAAAGTAACAAGAAACTTGAACTACAAACCCCCTTATTCATCCCTTACTCTTTCTCTCTCTCTCTTTTTATGTTTATGTTTAATCACAACTTCATAAAGAAGTTTGGATACCAATGAAATCTAAAAGATCTCAACTTGCACCGACTTTCTTCATTTTGGTCACTACTTCTCTGTACAGAGAGCAAGAAAGAAAGAAAGAAATAAAGAGAGACAGAGAGAGAAATACTTGATTTATATCCGTAAAAAAGAAGTTCAGTCCGAGAAGAGACTTTGTTGCTTTCGCTCATTGCTCGCCGCGAGCGCGTCGCTGTACTCACTTTGAACAATGGAATTGCGTCGCAACGTCAATCTCCCTGTATCAATCACCTCACGAGCTGTGTGCTCTTTTATATCCCTACTAGCTGCTTCTGCTGCTGCTGCTGCTGTTGCTGTTGCTGCCTTCCTTCGACTCCATTCCTTTTCGAGTTCTCTCTCTCTCTCTCTCTCTCTCTCTTTCTCTTTTTCTCTCTTTCAATCTCTCGCTCTCTTTTTTTCTTCTCCTTCTATCGACGTGCGTGTCTCGGAATAAAACGAAATTCAGTCCATACGCTTTTTCTCTCTCTCTGTCTTTCTCTAACTCTCGCTCACTCACTTCAATGTTGCCACCACGTTTTCTGATACACATAAACCCTCCTTTCGTTACAAATATTTCATACCAATAATGATAATAATAATGATAATGATAATAATAAACTCGCTGACGGATTAAAAGAAGTGTATTGCGTGAATTTATAATAAAAAAGAAATGTTTAAAAATAAATAAAAAGTAAGGATTGAGAGTAACTGTCGTTGGTTTTCTTCAATCTACTTTCTTCCTAATGTTTTTTTCTATTTTTTTTTTTTAGGGTTGGAAAGCATAACAAAAGGCGACCGTACCGGTGCTCTTACCTGTCAGTCCAACACAGCGCATCGTCTCGGTACCTGCAAATAAAAAACAAAGTACCGATATTTAATTCCTTTTACAATTTTGGTATTGTAACTTCAAAGATTAGTAGTGTTCGTCATTAATCGATAAAATATTATATTTTTTTAAATATAAGGGTGTTGTAACATTGTACGAGATCGTGTTTCGGACTATCCTCGACACCCTGGACTCCCTCCCTCGTTTCAATTCCACAACGACGACCGTTGGAAAAAAAAAAAAGAAAAAAACCACCCCGGTCGAAACGAAAAACTAAGCCCCGTCAGGCTAAAACGCGTGTCGCAGCTTACAGGAAAAAGCTTTTATATGAAAGTTCAGCTATGAATAAGATCGCCGCCGTAAATCGTAGGCGAACGGTAATCTCGCGGTTGAGTGGTGCCCTTCTCTTCCTCCACCTACTCCACCTCAACCTCCTCCTCCACTTCTTTCCCCTTCCCCTTGTCCATAGTCAAGTCTCTCTCCCTTTTTATTCTTTTTTACTTAACCACGAAAGGAGAACAGTAGGCACTCGGCAAATTGTTTCGATCGTCCGAAACTACAATTCGCTATCGTTAAAAACAAAACTGGGAAAAGTCGAAAAACAAGATGAGAAAGGTATAGGATAGAAATTAAGGTTGTATCTGGTACCAATAAAATGATAATCATCTAAAACCACAGCTAACCAGCTATCTGCTGCTATTGCCTATAGTTGAAATTGAAATAGGAATAGAAAGATAAATAAGAAAAAAACAAAAAGATGGAAGATAGAAAGATGGAAATGAAAAGTATATTCGAAGTGTAGGAGGGTGGATCGGGGAATGCCGAACGAAAAGATGAATCAGAGGAAGGTGCGAATAGAAGGCGTTCAACGAGGAACCTGTCAACGAGACATGATTTAAAG
Source organism: Mischocyttarus mexicanus (assembly GCA_023678845.1). NCBI lineage: Eukaryota > Metazoa > Arthropoda > Insecta > Hymenoptera > Vespidae > Mischocyttarus > Mischocyttarus mexicanus. The sequence goes on from JACGTP010000001.1 coordinate 122,335, forward strand.
CCAAATATTACGACAAAGAGGACATTCCAGAACGGATCCCTTCTTCCTACAACGGGTTCCTCCCCTCTCATCTTTCGAGTTCTCGACTCTACTCGTGGAGATATGTCGGGCAGACTTTATTACCAGAAGCCAACCCCTGGAACATTGATTTAATGCGGGAGTAATTGGGCGACCGGACGTCTCTATGACCGACGCTACCTTCTACCGTTAATGTCCTTTAGCCCTTCCACAAGCTTCCTTACTACTAACCACCATGCAAGTCTTCTACACCCAACCCCCTCTTAACCCACACCACCCAACTCTTAAACCCCAACAAACGAACGTGAGAAAGCCGAACGGTTGCTTTATTGCACCCTTTATTGCTTTTCTACTTTTACCTTAGGTCAGAGATAGAGGGTGGGGTGGGGTAAGGTGTGGGGATGTTAGAAATGATCATTCTTTTTCTCACTACCGCGAATTATCGCGCTTATTAAACTCCAACATTCCATCGCAGTTATCGAACATCTTCTCTCTTTCTCTTTCCCCCTATCTCTCTTTTTCTTTTATTTTTCTTCTTCTTCGTGAATCTTTTAAAAAGGGAAGGAAACAACGCGGAAGAAATGATCCACTTTCGGCCTTTGAGTGTGTTGCCCCTTCGCGTGCAGTAAATTAGAGGCTTTAACGCGGGAGAATCAACAGAACGAATTTGCACCTAATACCTTCTCATTTTTCTCCGAATACCGACTATAACAGCAAACTATCGAAAATGGGAATATTTTTGGAAAGTGGGAAGTTAGCGCGTCATGTGCCTTTAAAGTCTTCAAGGGGATGGGGGAATGGGGGATGGGGATAGGAATAACTAGGATGGGGTGGTAAGGGGTGTTGGGAGGACCACAAACGTGGCCTCTACAAGCAGTCATAATACGCGATCACCGAGGGCAGCTTCAAATCACACACATGGCGCGATCACGTTCTTCGACTCCGATCTTCCACACCCCTTTTCAACCCCCCAACCCCCGAACACATACACTCTCTCTCTCTCTCTTTCTGTTCTCATCCATGATACCGTGTAAAGTTTAACTTTGGATACACCGGCTGCAGGAAATGTCTATCCCGTCTACGGACTGTTTCTCTCGATCGGGGGGGATGGAGATAGGATGGGGTGGGGTGGAGTAGACTACTACGTGTGTACCGAACAGGAGAATGAGAATGAGAATGAGAAGGAAGGGTAGGTTAGGTAACGTAATGACTAAGCGATGTGTTGGCATAACAAGTGCCGCTTACAGCCTACCATGAAAATGTAGAAACAACCTAAACACCACTACCAATCTCGTGACTTATGTCCCTTTCTTTTTTTTTTTTTACTACCCTCCAAGAGAACCCTATTTTTCGTTCATTTCTTCTTCTTCTTCTACTTCTTTATTGAAATTCGCGAAACTAAAACGGAAAGTTCTTAATAACGCGATAAAACGGGGGGAGATATATCGAAGAAAAGGAAACGGTGTGATTCCGTATTGGTCCTCTATCTCTTGTTGATCGAATGGACGACAGTAAGAGCAGGAGAAGGAAACAAGGAAGAAAGGAAGGAAGAAAGGAAGGAAGATGAAGAATTGAGAATGGAAAAAAGGTTTAGCCCTTTTCTCCGGGTCAGTGCACCTTCTTCTTCTTCTCCTTCTTCTTCTTCTTCTTCTTCTTAGGTTTTGGCCGTTTTGGTATAGCCAGCTATATGCAGTCACCTTTCATGCCGCACGATTCGATTCTCCCGCGTTCCAATGGAGACGGGAAAGAAAGACGGAGAAAGAGATAGAGTAAGAAAGAAAAAGAAAAAGAAAAACAGAAAGAGAGAGAGAGAGAGAGACATAGCTGGCGCATTATCACATACGTTAACTTTTTCTACCTCTATTGGCCCGGAGCGAGAGACCGAAAAACGACTGATTAATCGAACCAACACGGGGAACATTCTTGCCTCGGTGGTATAACACAAGGGGAACCAGTAGCACGTATAACAATCTCTCTCTCTCTCTCTCTCTCTCTCTCTCTCTCTCTTTCGTTCTTTCTTGCTTAACTCTCCTCCTTCCTTTTCCTTCTTTCTTTGAGTGTTCCTTCGAACTGAGCAACACACCACACCCTCCTGCCTGCTACCGCATTCGCGCGGATGTCGGGAGAAGAGACACGAGCCGAGTTGAGAAAAAGTCTGCCAATACCATCGCCCGAGCGCGAGTTCCACCCGATACGAGTCGGGTTCGACGAAAACCGGAATGCGTTTCTTAGCCCCAACGGCCGAGATATGTTCTGAAGTTACAATTAACGCTGTACAATAGCTCGACGTGCCGTTGTGCGCGGGAGGAGGAGGAGAAGAAGGGTGGTGCAGAGTCGAAAGAAAGAGAGGGAAAAGGGAAGGTAGGTAGGGAGGGAAGAGGGTGTAAAAAAAGCTTCCACGAACGTTCGTTCGTTCGTTCGTTCGTTCGTTCTCTCGTTGATCCCTATTAGGAACTATCGCTACTTCTTTTTCCCCCCTTCCTAACCGAACCGACCCACCCCACAACAAAACCCACCTCTTTCCTCTCATCTTCTTCTTCTTCTTCTTCTTCATCTTCTATTTCTTTTTCTTTTTCTTTTCCATTCTTTTTTTTCTTTTCCACCGCGTCAACAGGATAATCGCGTACCCGACAAGGATCGTTACGAAATCGAATGATCTACTCGATCGATTCGGGGATCGATGCTTTCTCGCAAAGACACAATGTTTTCTTTTCTTCTCTTTTTTTTCTTTTTTGAAGAAAGTTTTTCGCTTCTATATTTAGGTTTTGTACGGTGTTTGTGTCTCTTTACGTGCATAGAAGGAACGGGTGTTTTTTCTTTTTTTGAATTCGTTTGGACATCGTACGAAGAAAAGCAATCCGTGTCTCCATTAAGCTTTAATTATATACGTGACGTAGGTGTTATTCGATTAACGTCACGCACATGACCTTTCGTTCATTCGTTCGTTCGTTCGTTCGTTCGTTCGTTCGTTCGTTCTCTCTCTCTCTCTCTTTCTCTCTCGACCGTGAGATTTCTTCTCGTGGACTTAGCGAATTCTTCCGTGTAACATACATACATCTACATTTATACATAGGTACATACATGAACGGTTAGACGCGATTTACCATCTTTAATAACTTCCCCTTGGATCCGTCCTAATTAACTTAATAACCATCCTCGGAGATTTCGTCGCGGTGAAGCCGAGTCGAAGTCATTATTAAAACGTCTCAGCGTGTTTTTCAGATAAAAAGGACGATAGGTTGGTTGGTTGGTTGGCTGGTTGGTTGGTTGGTTGGTTGGTTGGTTGGTTGGTTGATAGGTACTACGTACATACAATATCCCAAGAAAGAAAGAAAGAAAGAAAAAGAAATAAGATTTAGTAAAGAAAGTCGGTGTAGATAATCAAGAACACCAACCAAAGTAAAACAAAAATAATCTTATAAATTCGTAACTCTCTCTCTCTCTCTCCCTCTCTGTGAAACTGTGAACGATTTCGGTTATTTCGTTCATTGAAGTTCAGTTTATATCGTCTTGGGGATAACCTAAAAGTCCTTTTAAATAAAACTTCGAATTTGCACTGTGTGCCACTATGATGTGTGTGTGTGTTTAAAAAAAAATCCATGCAATCGAATAGCAGTGGTAATGCTGTTGTGTTGTTGTTGTTGTTGTTGTTGATGACGACGATGATGACGATGACGATGTTGGTGGTAGTAGTTGTGTAGTAGTGGTTGTACGGAAAAACACGAGATTTCAATTAAAGAGACAAGCTTAGTAATGAGGCATCCTTCGATTTATTGGCTCGAGTAGGCCGGCGCCTAAATGTCTGCGTGCTACCTTATTCAGTTTCCACTGAGAAGAGGATACTCTCTTTCTCTCTCCCTCTTTCTCAAAGTAAAAGACGATGCAGAAAGCTGGGGACTCTTTAAGCAAAAGTGGGGAAGGGGTTGGGGAAGAGAGGACCTACTGCTTCTGCTTCTGTTGCTGTTTGTGGTGGTACTGGTTGCCAGAAGGCAACCTCTTGTCCTTCGTCCTGACTAGCTGTCGTCGATCCCGTCGAGCACGCGCGTGTTAATATATGGATTCTCCTTGTGCACGCGCGTGTGCCTTCCCCCCCCCCTCTCCTAACACTCCTTTTCCTTCCTTCCTTCCTTCCTTCATTCCTTCCAACATTTCTTTCTTCCTACGATATGCACTCAACTGAGACTCTCATTTGCATCCAAGGATTCAAGTCACCACCACCATCACCACCGTTTAACGCAAACTGCTTAACTTTTTTCCTCGTTCCAAACTTCGATCTTTATTATCCTCCAAAGGAAAACGAGACCTCTTGTCCACTGATAAACACTTTCTACCTTTTTTTTTCTTTCTTTTAAGAGAAACATTTGCACGCAGGTAACTAAATTGCTTCTATTTCGAAAGACAGATCATTTGTAAATCGAATAATTTTAAAATCGAGTAAAATTACAGGTAACGTTAGTTCCATGTCCTTTTTCTCGTTGATCAAACGATCTTATTTCATCATTCTCGATATAAATATCGATTAGATGGAAAATGATGATTCTTTTCGAAGGAGGAAAGATAGCTAAAGAGAAAAGCTAAGATAAAAATCGACTACACCCAAACGCACGCAAAACACATATATATCCACATATAAACACACAGATACACACACATACACATACACAGAGGATAACCTTCAGGCTACGAATATTTTGTTCGTATTATCTCTTTCTTTTCTCCTTCGTCATTCCACCATGTATCGTATAATTTTTATCGAATCTTAAATACGATCTCGGAATACGTCGGAAATCATGGAAGAAGAAGAAGGCTTATCATTATTCCTGCATGAAAAATGATCGGTTTTCGCGTTCACTCACTCGCTTGCTCGATTAACGTTTTGGCAATCCATGAAGAACGTTACGATTAGTGTGTAAGCGATGTCGAGCACGATAACGCGTCGAAGGTAATAAAATTGAAGATGAAGAAGAAGAAGAAAGATGATAAAAAAGAAAAAAGATAGGAATGAAAAGAAAAGAAGAAGAAGAAGATTCTACGGGAGAATTCTTTGCAACGTGAAGGAGAAAGAGGATGAAGAGAAGGAGGAGGAGGAGGAGGAGGAGGAGGAAAAGGGGGAGAACACTGCCCGCTGAGAGACACGATGGATTTCATTTCTCTAAACGCACAGAGTCCAGTGTACGCCGTATGGGAGCTTTTTCTTATAACAGAACGAGTGCCTCGTGTTCCCCGAAGGGTTGATAATTCGTCGATTAAATTGAAAATGGCGGAGCTAATTGTGCCGCGGCTGTATTATTCATTGGATCTCCGACGGAGAGAGACCCGTAAGCGTGAGCTGTACATCCGAATGTAACTTACGAGTGCTATGAGAAAGTCACGTAAAAGGTACTCGCACGCTGATTCATCGTCTATATTTCTCTCTCTCTCTCTCTCTCTTTCTCTCTTTTGCAGTCTCCCTTCGAGTATCCCAAACTTCCTCAAATGTCTTTACGAGATCTCGTTTTATTCGAAGTTACACCTATTTAGATTCTTGTGAAAAATATGTGAATATTATTTTTAATAAAAAGTTTAAGTATTTTATATATATAGAGACATTAATTACTAGGTCAATAAATTTTGTTACTTAACTGTAAATTAATTATTAAAATATTGGGTTTCCATTGATTTGTGGCCAAAAATCTGACATTCTTTTTCCAACTCAATATATATATATATAAATGTTTGATAATTTATATAAAAATGTTGAGTTTATTTTTATATATGTTGTACCATTTTTGGTAGACCCTGAAACCAATTAATACGGCAGATGATATTTTTTCTCATTAAAATATAAGTCATAATTATAGTTATTACTTTGATATGATTTATAATAATGAGTTTTGGAATACTTTTTAAACTTTGTACCCCACTTTAAATACACTCAATTGGGGTATGGATACCCAAATGCAATTTGACCAAGAAAAAAATTTGGCAAATATGAAATCGATTAAAATGAATTAGTATTGTGTTAAATAGAAAGGAAGATTCTTGCGTAACACGCTATGATACAATTACGTGAATAAAACGTATCTACTTGTATGCTGATTCATCCTAATCTTTTTCCATCTCTCCTCGAGTATCTCAAACTACTACGAATGCTGTCTTCGTAAAATTTAGATTAATCATAACACATTTAAATAATTGTAACTCCCCTAAGATACTTTTCACTCGTATTCCCTAGTAAAGTTTTTCTTTTTTTCCACGAATAATTTAATGATTTATAAGAAAAAATGTAAATTATTAAAAAAGAAAAGAAAAAGAAAACAAGAGAAATAATTCGGTTTTAAAAAGTAAGTACTACGAATTACTCAGAATCAAAGTAGAGTTAGTGGAAGAGGAAAAATAATTCGAATAAAAAAACTCTTACCGCTGATTCATCTCTTACGAACGTTTACGCGAGATCTGATTCGATTAGGATGAATCAATTTTCCTCAAATATCGTCCCATAAATATTCTCGACAATAATTAATAAATGTAATAGTTCTTTTTTATTCTTGTTGTTATCATCGAAACGATATCAAAAGTGACGTAATTTGTAACATAATAAAAATAATTAAAAAATATATAATTGTAAAAATCGTAGTGGCGAAATAAAGAATAAAAAATAAAAACATTATCTTGAAGATAATAAAAAAAGATAAGCCTAACAGAGAGAACCGAAATTTGATCGGAATAACCCTACAGTAACGAGGTGTCAAGTAGTTAGAATCGACTTTAGTTTCTCTGCGAATGAAAGATTAGGACTATTCTGTCAAGTACTTTAGTACTATATCGTACACTTGTATGCGTAGCTTAATCATCGGTATATTCTGTTGGCGAACGATGCCGCCCACGCGGTCACTTGACCTCCCTACGCCCCCGTATCTCTCAGTTAACCTTATCAACTCGATTCAGCTCGATCTCTAACCGACTCACGGTAGTAGCAATGTGTAACTTTCTTTCTCTTCCTCTCTTACAACAACAAATTCTAACCACCAAATACATACATGCATACATACACACGTACTCATCCTCGTCATTTAATTCTAAACATTATTATTTTTTTATTTTATGTTTTTATTTGTCCTACACAGTATAGGATTGTTTTTTTATTATAAAAATTGAAAGAAAGTAACCCTAAGTTTGATAATGCTCATACACACCCTGTAGTTGGGTATCACTACAACAAATTCTAATCACCAAATAGATTCGTTATTTTTGTTCAATAAATATCTGCATTGTTATTTTTATTTATAAATTCTTTTTATATATATGTACATATATATTTGGTTGATGGAAAAAAAATATTGGATTTTTGGCAACAATTCAATGGGAAAATTCGACATTTTTTTCCACCAACCCGTTTTTTTCTTTATAATATATTTTATTAACTTAGAAGAAAGTACCCACGTTTAAGCTCAGTACGTTAGACTCATACACGTATACCCGTGGGGAAAAGAGGAGGGAAATAACAGCTAAGGAAAGAAAGAAAGAAAAAAAAAGAAAGATAGAGAATACGATTTTTCGAAGACCCCTTCAAACGGAACCCCCCGGTTCAGTTCGATAGTCGGGACTCCCTAAAGTCCTACGAAGCGTAACTTAGCATACTTTATTTGATTTTTTGTATTGGATAATAGTCTCAGGTAATAGGGTGCCTGCTTGCCGCGAAACTCGCTCTAAGAAGAAGAAAAAAAAAAAAAGAAAGTTCGAGAGCAGGGAACAAATTTTCACGCTCCCACTACTTGCATTAACGAATTTACATTTTTTAAATGGAAGGGTCTTGCACTCTCACTCTCACTCTTTCTCTTTCTTTTCCTTCTATGGTATTTCCCCTACTCTCAACGAAGGGTGATAACTCGCGGGCCATTTGTTCGCGAAGAAATGAAACCGCCGCTGACACTGCATCTTAATAAAGAATCCTCCTGACTCCTTTCCTAAAATTTCCTACCCTTCTTGAGAATCAAACAAAATATCTGTGCGTGTATATACATGTGTGTGTATGTGTGTGTGTGTGTATACGCAATACTGCAATCTGTAAAACATATGTTTCACGTAATCGTCTTCTGACTTCTATTATCACGAACGACGAATAAAAAAAATAAATAAAGAAAGAAAGAAATGAAGAAGGACACACGAGTAAGACAAGAATAAGAAAAAGAAGAAACATAGCAAAAGGGTGGTGGTTGTGACGGTGATACGAACATGTGTGTATGTGTATATGTGTGTGTATGTGAAGCTGCTGGTAAGAAAAAGCCGGCAAGAGTCCGGGGGTGCGAATCTATACATATTTAATGAGAGCACGCAGTTGTAAAAAAAAAAAAGAAAAAAAAAGAAGAGCAAGAAGAGAAAGAAGAGAAAGAAGAAGAAGAAGAAGAAGAAGAAGCTAGCGAATCGCGTTCATCCAATAACGAAAGAGAGAAGAAACGCGACAGATACTTTTATTCAAATCTCATCCGACGGTGGTAGATGACGAAGATGGTGTTTTTTCTTCTTCTTCTTCTTTTTTTTTTTTCTTCAAACACAACCATCTCTATATCAAAAGAAAAATACTCTCAGCGCCTTTCCCGCATGCATAAACATAATCCCCGCATAATGTATATTTCAAAGTCTTCCAGTGCCTCAAAGTCGCTTGTTCATTACTATTAGATTGATATCCACCCCTTGTACAGTTTCACCCTAATCCCACTACTACTCTCTGGTTGTTGTAGTAGTAGTAGTGGATGGTAGTAGTGTCCATATCGTATCTGTTCAATTCAACGATTGATAAGCTGTTTCGATAAGAACCCAACTCGACCCCCGTTCAACTTTACCCTGTTTTTCTCTCACTCTCTCTCTCTCTCTCTATTCTTCCAACCCCACTTTTTTTGTTTAAGATCGACAGACCGTTTTAATAAATTCACTTGTTTCTTACATAGATCCAGAAATTAATATTAAATCGTTCAGATAATTATTTAAGTAGTCTTCAAAACTGTGTTCCACTGAACCACTGGGTTTCCATAAAACCTTATCAAAGGTGTTATTATTATTAAAATATATTACATCACATCATTGTTGTCTCACGTTACGAGGAAAAAGGGTTAAAATATTTTATATTTACTACACCTGCAGAAGTTTGAAGACCCATACTGATTATAAGAGTGATAGATTAGGGATATAAGAAAGAAAAAAGAAATCTGTTTCTACTAAAAACGAAATTACTTTACGAACGAGCTAATAATAACTCCAACCCACTAGAGCCAGACTCATTCACTTATTTTCCCTTAGTTTATTTTTTTTTTCTCCTTCTCTCCTACTTCTTCATCTTAATCCTTCTCATCTTCTTTTTCTTGACTATTATGTTTAGTTTCTTTATTCTCGTCTAACTATTTTCCCCGTCTAGGATTTTAGAGTATTTTATTACGCGGTAAATGGTCCGCGATCTATCGATTATAGTGAAAGGATCGATTGGAGAAGTGGAGAGAAACGCAGCGTGGATCGTAAGCCATCGGATGAACGAAAGAGAGAAAGAGAGAGAGAGAGAGAGAGGGAGAAAGAGAGAGATAGGGACCCCTCACCGATATCAGTAGCCTGTTCTTATCCACTGATCCGCATCTACATTATTAAACTTGATTGGAGGCCAAGGTAATTCCCGCGCGAAAACGACTTGTTGCTTGGCGTTTGCCATCTCTCTCTTTCTCTCTCTCTCTCTCTTTCTCTTTCACCGTTGGTCTACCACCACCATTCTATAACAGCCATTATCCAATAGGAAAAAAGTTACTCACGAACGAACGAAAAAGATGGATTAACGCGTCTAGCCAATAATAATCCAATATGAGGACCTCATTTATCTTTCCTCCTTTTCCCTATTTAACCCATTCCCACCGATCCGTAAAAACATGATTTCTGTCAACTAACAACTTATCCTTCGAATTAATAAAAAAAATAAAAAATAAGAAAAGCGAATAAATAAAACATGAACCAATGATCAGAGAAAGATAGAAAGAGAGAGAGGAGTCTTGATAATCTTACGAACGGATGAATTCGAGGTAACACTAAACTTTAATACTCTTCTCTCCCTATTTAATTTACACTTTGAATATCACCGATGAATACACCGCCACTTTCCCAGAACAAGGTATATTTTCTTGATCGTATTATGTACCGATAAAATGGAATCTGTTGACGAATTTAATAGTACAATGCATACATATGTTCAGGGACTGTGTTTATAATATTGGTAAGATAGCCAGACGAAAGGGTGTATTATTTTGGATAGTCCGGTCCGATCAGTGAGGTTAGTGACGTTTAAAAGAAAAAACAAAAAATAAACATATTGTCGTTTCGCGTGTGCATATCGAGGAGAAATACTGTTCTTGGTTATTGACGACAACGACGAAGACGACCAAGAGGAAGAGAAGGAGAAAGAGGAGGTGGATGACGAAGAAGATGGTTCGTTTCGAGAGAAAGGGAGAGAAAGTGAGGGAGAATATGAAGAAGAAAGAGAATAAGAAAGAGAAGAAGAAGAAGAAGGAGAAAGATAGAACGGACCAAGAGCCGCGGGCAAGTTGTATAATATGAGCACGCCGCGCCAGAGTTTCGGCAGGCTATAATCAATTCTGATTGCAGTCCAGCATCGCAGCGCGATCCACTGGCCGATAGCCGAGAAAAAAGTCTGGGGCTTCCAACTACCGGGCTGCACGGTGGTTTAACCGAAGAATCGAAACAGAGGAAGAGAGAGAAAGATAGAGAGAGAAAGAGAGAAGAGGAACACGAATGCAAGTGGTGGTAGTGGTGGTGGTGAAGAGATTGAGAAAGGGTGGGAGGAAGGAAGAAGAAGGGAAGATGTCTTCTAGATGTCTGCTCGCATATGTAGCCTAACATATACATATACTCTCTCTATCTTGTTGTGTTGTTATTGTTGTGGTATTGGTGCAAGAAAAGAAAAACTAAAGGAAAAAAAAGAATATAAATGGGGGAGGGTGAGTGAGGATTGAGGATGGAGGTAAAGGTCGACGATATCGTGTTTGGTAGAAAGACCGAAGAAAATATTATTTATTAAAAGAATTCCACCGACGATAGAAACTCTTTCTCAACTTTGGAAAAAGATAAGAGAATGAATAAGAGAGAGAGAGAGAAATTGAGTAAGAAAGAGGGTGTAAGTCTTTACTCGGTGTAGAGAGGTAAGAGTTGCCCTAGTCCATCCTCCCGACTGCTTCTTCCAGAACAGAACTGTCCTCTCTGTGTATATATACGTTTATTCCCATACATTTAGAAGGACAAACATGCATACAGACACATCAATCTATACATATAGACTATCGCGAGATGCGTACAAGAGAAGCGACGTCGAGCCGATAAAAACGCAAGCAAGTTATTTATCGGTTGGTCAGCAGCAGCCAGCCTGGCTCTGAACGAACTCATGCGTTCCTTCTTCTTCTTCTTCATCTTCTTCTTCTTCTTCTTCTTCTTCTTCTTCTTCCCACCCTCTTGCCTTTACCGAACTATCCTCTCCTTTTCTTCATCCCACGTATGTATATGAAAACCTACATGTATATACATATACATATATACACACGTTGTTCACGCACATATAATACCCAACTCTATAGCACACATTCCAAAACTCTTCTTCTTCTTCTCTTATCTTACCCTCAGAAGCTTTTTTTCATTAACATACTATATAATTTAACATTGTTGATTACCACCAAGAGGGACCTTGCTACCGATACCCATCAAACACACATCGCAAAGGAAAGGGGGTATCGATCTTTGATCAACCTAAAGAATTTCTGATCGACCACAAACATTCTCTCTCTCTCTCTCTCTCTCTTTCTCTCTCTAACGAACAGTTTAACGAGAAACGGCAGCAACCTTGATTCCCCTTGTCGCAGCAACAGCAACTATCTCGTACTGCTGTTGCTTCTACTGGTCTGGCCTGGCCTGACCAACCGTGTGTGCTTCTTACTATCCCTTATGTTCGCGCGCGTCCGGCCCCATTAGTAGTTGGCTGAGGCCATCATTCAATAACTCTCTCAATGCCTGTGCGACCGTGCTTCCGTGCTCGAAGACAGATGCACTCACTTCTGTCGATAACTAATTACCACTTTGTTTCCACATCAGGTGTTCAAAACTCTATTTATCTTCTTCGTTCTTTATCCTCATTCTCATTCTCATTCCCATTCTTATTCTCATTCTCGTTTTCGTTCTCGTTTAAACTTGTTTTATTACTGTTTTTTATTTTTCAAGTCCTAATTTAGAGTTAGAACGAACCGAGGTTACCGTTTTTAAAGTACTGAAAAAGAAGTTATTTCGTGTTACACTTATTGTATATGACAAAGCATCTTTTTCTTTTTACGCGTCTTTCCCCAGTTTATATCGCGTCCAATAAAAAAGTCTTCGTAACTCTCCTGTCGAAAAGAAAAGAAAAAAAAGAGAATAAAAATAAAAAACATTACGGAACAATGTTGCGACTGACTTTCTCCGGTAAAATTGTTGTAAGCGTATAAGACTCTAAGTGTATCTCAGTTAGATCAGTATTACCCACTCCAGCAGGTTTTCCTGGTTTACAATTTACTGTCTTTTTAGTGTCACAATAGTGAAATTATATTTTAGACCGGTGGAAACGTCCTAACTTCTAGGTTTTTTTCTTCCTAAATTCTTGGTAGTAAAAAAATAATATTACCGTGTTTTCTATTAGAACGTATCGAGTTTGGTTCTTTTTCTTTCTTTTTTCTCTATCTATCCTTTTCACTCTTTGGTTAGTTAGTCGTTTATGTACGTTACAAGATGCCCCGTTTCTACGTCACTGTATTATAATTAACTGCAATAGAAGACACCGTGCGCTGACCCAGTTGTAATATACGACCACCTATCGCAAGTGGAATGACCATTGCCGAGTTGCATTGAACATTACTGGTGCACTGCTTTTATATAAATCTTTCTAACCCTGAGCGTCCTTCAAAAATAAACGGGACATAGGAATGCGAATAGAAGAAACTTAACGTTCCTTTAAACATTACCGGCGGTAGAGAACCGATAACTGAGTAACGAATTAAATAAACCGACAGCAACTCAATTTAAAACAGACTCGTGAAACTTGTCGACGACAGTTTCCGGAGATAGTGAGAAAGAGAGAGAGAGAGAGAGAGAGAGAGAGAGAGGGAGAAAGAGAGACTATTATCCTTTGTGACGACTCATAGAATTGGAGATTGAGAAGACAACGCGTGGTTAAGGATCTAAGACAGCAACAAGTGTCACTTAAATTACTGACGTATCAAATTTACTAACATTCCCTACCATAATTGGATCCTATATAATTGGATCTATGAAATCTTTCGTCGAAGATTCTAAAATACGTTCGTTTATACGGTATTTCAAAAACTGTTATCATCAATAGTAAATAAGATAATAAATCAATTTGTGTATCGCGATCATCGATGCTATTCGTATCGGATCAATATTTCTACGATATAATCTTAATTACAAAGTAAGGAAGACATTGAATACGTCGATATTCGATTGATATTAAAGACGCGCGATAAGATAATGTTAAATATTTAAATAGTATAATCCGTACGCGATACCACGAAGATCGATTACTTCTTCTCGAGTTCCACGAATGAGATCAATTAAATCATCTCAACTCGTATTTTAAACAAACATTGGAAATAAACAAAACTGAATAGATACTTCAATAGAGAGAGAGATCCGATATAAAATATATAAGAGAGATGATAACGAACCTGTAGTAGGGGAAGCCCTGGTGAACGTGAAGATCCATGGGCATAGCGGGGTGGGTGGCCCCATGATGATGAGCCGCAGCCGGGGCGTATTCGCCCGGAGCAGGCAAAGGTGGCTGCATCATGCCAGCGGCGGCAGCCGCGTGGTGCCCTGCTGCCAGCATGGCACCCCAGTGAAAACCTGGAGCACCTGGCATTGCCGACGGGTGATGATGATGATGATTGTGATGATGATGGTGATGATGATGATGATGAGATGGATGACGATGATGCTCCAAAATACGTTCCTCCGGTGTTAAAGTGGATCCTACCACAGTCAAATCTCCGCTACTATTTCCAGGAGCAACCACGGCAGCAGATACAGCAGCACTTCCGGATCCTGCAGCAGCAGCACCGCTTCCGGCGACGCCGCCGCCGCAGCCACGGTGCATCAGCCAGGCCTCCACCACGAACTACGAGCCTCCTCCTCCACCTCCTCTTCTTCTTCTTCTTCTTCTTCTTTTACTTTTTCTTTCTCTTCTTCTTCCTTCAACTTCCTCCGCGTCGAAATCACCACGAAAGCCCTGTTAAACTCTAACCCACTTGTTCTACTCCCACCCTTCTTCCTTATCGCCCTATCTCCCTCCCTCTCCCTCACCTGTTTCTCCTTCCCTCCTTCTCTCTCTCTACTTCGATCTATATTTACGTAGCACTAAAATCGAGGTTTTACTCGACCCTGGTATCACCCTGATGATGGCGGATCGATCGATCCGTTGATCGATCGATCGCCCGATCACTCACCATCGCGAGTTTCATTATTTTTTTAACAACAACAACAACAACATGTCCTCACTGGATAATAAAACAACCAAATATACAACTTAAAACACTTATTAATTTTTTTCTTTTTTTTTCTCGAACGACGAATCAAACGGATTATTTGAGGTAAACACTCGTAGCTTCAGTCACCGATTATTATTTAAACGATATATACATATATAAATATATATGTATACTATTTAATCGAACCACTGATCGTCACACGATTGTAAAACAGGTAAAGTAGAAAAAGAAAACAGAAGGAAGAAGAAGAATAAGAAGAAAATGAAAATGAAATAGAAATAGAAATAGAAATAGAAATAGAAATAGAAATAGAAAAAGAAGAAGAAGAAGAAGAAGAAGAAGAATAAAGATTTGCGAGGAGTCTTACGGAGATCTCCTCTCGCGAGAGAGCCGCTGTTGCAGCCGGACGGAAACGGCGGAGAGTGCTGGCGTAGCCTTTAGCTCGGCCATGAATGACGCGCCGTACTTGGAGCTACGCCGCGAAGGCGGAGCTTCCCTCCCGACCACGTGACACCTTCCGCCTCCTCCGCCCCCACCATCGTCGACAACTCCACCACCGACAACACCACCACCACCACCACCACCACCTTCACCACCACCATGGTCACCGTCACCATCGCCACCCTTCTTCTTCTTTCTCTTCCTCTTCGTCTTCTTCGCGCCACCACCACCACCACCACCACTACCACCAACCACCTACCCACCTCCACCACCCTTTAGCACCCACCTTTCCTTCGATCGTCCACTACTCGCAAACCCATCTCTCGCCAATCTCTAAAACTCCTCTAACACGTGGTTCGTACGACTAATCCTTTATACACTCCTCCTCCTCCTCTTCTTCCTTGATGAAATCTTTTCCCTGACATATTTTCCCTAATATTTCTATCCCTTTTTTAATTGGCTTGGAAAATGTGTTCGGATCAAATGAATGGTAAGATTTTTTTTGGATCCTTTAAACGAATTGTTTTTTCTTTTAATTTCGCAAATGCGTATAATCCTCTCGGTACGAGCACCGAATATATTCGATATCGTCTGTATATCTGACATCCATGTGACAACTTGTATATATAATTCTGTATATAATACTTATATAAAAATAGTTGTTTATAGAATTAAGAAATAGAACTTTTTTTTATATAAACTTCTTTTCATATCAAAGCTTTAAACAACACTTGTTAGAAGAAACATTGTTTTATAAATCACAATTCATACTTAACACATTTTTATTGCAAACCATGTATGCATTTTTAGAATGGCACTTCATACATCGGGAGTTGTTATGGTGGACAGAACGTTTGTACCAAAAGGGTTAATTAATTATCGTATCCATTGAATTTACTTGGATCTTTACCGATCATTGTTGGAAACTAAATAAAATAGACCAGATTATAAATCTCTGATCCAAATGATAACCCTCTTCCCAAAATAATGTTTACACCAAGATCGTTGTATCAATTGAGTTCTTAGATCCCCCTCTGCTAGCCAATCCTAGATGGACTCGGTAAATAACGTGGAAAAAAAGAAAAGAAAGAAAAAGAAAAAAAAAGGTTGGGCATTGACGAGACACGTAATCCAAACGATTCCTTTCTTATCCCGCAAAAGGATTCGGTCCAACGAAAGGGACTATAAAACTTACGAAGCGCGATCGTTAAATCAGCAGGTTGTGCACGCCTTAGAAGGAGCAATAAAAAATTTAATCAAAATGCCCTCTTGGTAATTTACAGTTCTCGGCCCTTCTCTCTCTCTCCCTTACTCTCTTACTCTCTGTCTTTTTCTCAACCCTTTCGTCTTCTACGAAGGTAAACCAAGCAAGGGTAGTGGTGGTAGAGAAATAAGCGAAGCAAAGGACAAAGAAAATCGGTGGAACACTCCGAGGAGAGAAGAAAAAAGTAAAGGGTTAAAAGAACCCCACAGGAGTCATAGAACCGGAGTCGGGTTCGAGGGCAAGCACGTAAAGGAAAAGAAGAAGAAAAAAATAATACATCTTGTCTCAGCTCATTTACTGGCGTTAACGCGTACTCGCATATTATAACTTCCCCTCGCGTTCCACTTTACTCTCGTAAATTACAAATTAGTGCATGGCAAGGAACGAGTCAACTCGTTTACACTCTCTCTCTCTCTCTCTCTCTCCTTCCAAACACACTTGTGTTCTTGACACTTCAATCACTAATTTTCTATTAAAAAAAAAAAGAATCATTAAAGATAAAAATAAATCCCATACATATACAAAAGTATCAGATTTTTTGCCACAATTCAATGGGAAAATTCGACATTATATTCCATCAATCCAATATATCTCATAAAAACAATTCTTGTTAAATTCATATTTTCTATTTCATCTATTGTATTTTAACTAACGTTGACAACGATTAATTGTACAAAAAAAGACCCAAATAAATAAATACAATAAATACATCAAAGTTAAATTTATATATGAAATTTTCTGAATAATATTATTAGCAAACGTTTAGATCGCTTATTGAAGGAAATAAAATAAAATGGATAAAAATAAAATAATAAAAAAATAGGAATAATATATAAAATAGAAATAAATGTTAATCTCGGAATGACAAACGTTGAGAAGAGAATAAGGAAGAAATAAGAAAGAATATGCGAAATGATTATGCGGGAAATCTATGGCGTAGTAATGGTAATAATAATTTATTTAGCGGTTCCGCTTGGAAATATAAGGGGAAGAAGCATTGGCGCAACCTACCTGTAGGTACAGGTGTGAGTCGTAATGATATAGCGGGCTCGCCCTTTAACCTCGAACGTACCCGAAGCTTCGTATCGACTTCAGTAAGGCCGCCAAGATCAGACTTGGGAACATCGCAATCATCGTACCGCTATATCAATCGTCAGTGAATTATTATCGAAAGAGATGCACTTGCCATTACGTTTCTCCTCAATCTCTTTTCCATTTTCTTCATTCGACTAAGCACTTTCAATGACTAACTAATTTTAATACTAAACGTACCGCGACTCAATCTAAAACATTACTGCGATTTTATTTCATTTTGAAATTGAATAACATTTCTATTATTATTTACATTTTACTTTAGCTTAATTTTATGATTATTGTTGTAATTATTAATATTGTAATACATATAAATGTGCTTGGAGTCGTGTAAGAAATGATTAAATTATTTTAATACTTAATAGACATTATTATTGTATCTAACAACATGACCGATGTTATTATTTACATTTACTGCAATTGAAAATTTCATTTTTATTTTATGGTAATTGGTAACTGTTGATAATTTTTTTTTATCTGATTAGTCAATTATCTTAAAATCACTTTTTTATGTATATCGTAGAAAAAAAGTAATAAATATAATTTAATAATAATGTTCAATTATTATATAGTATTTGTAAATTATTTAATTATATTTTATTCAATGATTTGATTTTGTTTTCTTCAATTATTATAACTTCTTCGATTATTTATCAATTTTTCTATCATTGGACTTGGATGGAACATAATGAATGGGATAGAATTGTTTTGATTGGATACGGTTTTCTTTTGAAACTCGTGATAAAGAATTTGCAATTTTATTTTTATTTCAAGGTGCCGAAATACAATACACAATGTTTCGTAAATGCGAATACGAATGTCTCTCGCACGGCACTCACGTCTCCTCTCTTTACAGTTGAAATATTATTTGAAGGTAGTGTATAATATCACTATAAAAAAGGTGTGATATATTCGATGTTTGTTCACTTCTAAGTGGACTGTGCAATGAAAAATCATTTGTATGCGAAAGGATACAATGATAAAATTTAATCATTAAAATTTGCAATTTTTCTCCTTTTTCAATTGAATCCTTTCAAGAATCGAAGATCATCAATTTTAAACAACTACCAAACAAAAATTCAGAATTATTTTATTATTCGTGTCTTTCACTAACACACACAAGTACATTTTTCATTACCAAATCACACAGGTACGAATAAAACCAAGCTTATAGTACTGAAAATTATCAGTAAAGGTTTTTTTTTTTTTTTTTTTATTATGTATATATATATTTTTTATTTTTTTATTTATTTTTTTTTTCTTCCTATGTAAGAATAATCCTACTCGTCAGTCAGCTGATCAGTTTGATTGTTTCTATGCTCTTTCTTATTTGTATACTTTGAAATCTTAGAAAAATAGTTCATTTATTTTTTTTTAACTTTCTTTTCTTTATAAATTTTTATTACAGCAAACCAACGAATTGGATTTCTTCGACACGACATACACATTTGATCTTGAACATATGTGTGTTACTCTAATATATTCTAAAAACCCATCCTTCCAGTTAAAAAAAGATGTCAACTATAATTTCTAAATAAAAAAAAAATAAAAATGAAGACATGTGGGTTTGTCTACAGGTTTTCTAATAAAAAAAAAATTTTTAAAGAAGGAAATTGGACAAAAGAAGATTAACCCAGCAAAGATAGAAAGTTAATAGCACTGTGATGGTAAATTGAAGGAAAAAAAAACCGAATAAAAACTAAAAAAAAATAAAACTTGTAGACACCAACGTAACGTCGAATTTTTTCTCTGAAATGGTTCATAATACATTCTTTTTTTTTTTTTTACTCTTTTCTTTTATTTCTCATTTTTTCCTTAAGTTTTTATTTTTTAATAATAATTAAAATAATAATAATAATTTTTTTTTGTGTTTTTTGTTTTCCTTTCTTTTAGGGAAGAAAATTTGCATCCATGAAAAAGCGATTACGATCGTTCGTACATTTGTTGTCAATCGTAAAATGCAATTTCGTTTAAGTTTAAACAATCAACTCCACGACGTGTTGATGTTTTTCCTAGAAAATACAAAAAAAAAAGGAAAAGATACCCAAAAAAAAAGATAAAAAGAAAAAATGCATCGTCGCGAATGCAAGCGAAGAGAGAGATATACTGCGTTATTATCATTAAAAGTACAATAATAATAATAATAATAATAATAATACAATATCATAATAATAATAACAATAAAAATAATAATAGTAGTAATAATAATAATATTATTATTTTGATTTCTCAGGTACTTTATACATGTATCATGAATGTTAATAAGTGAGAAGTAAAAGCGCACGAGGAGGATTATATTTCTCTCTCTCTCTCTCTCTCTCTTTTTTTTTTTTATTATTATAATTATTATGTTTTTTTTTTGTTTTTGTTTTTTTTTTGTTCTTTTAAACTACCTTACTTCTCCGTAAATATATCGTTGGGTTGAAAAGTTTCGAGCCTAGCTTATAGAAACACCATAGACAGATTTTTTTTACTCGACCAAACTAAATTTTATTTTTTTTAAATAAAAATTTCATTTTTTTCTTTTGTATTTTTCAAGACTCGACAATACTTTTGCAACCCACTCTTCGTATATTTGCTTATTTATTATCGATGATATGGAAAATGAGAGAAATCGATGAAACGAAAGATGGTTCGACAAGAAAAAGCTCTGATGGAGAGGGGACATTTTATATTAAAAAATTAAAAAAAAAAAATAAAGTTCGATGTATCGAAAAAATTCGAATTTCTGTAAACTAATTCGTCGTTTGATTGATTAATTGTGACATGAGAAAAAAAAAAAAATACCAAAAAATAAAAATGTAGAATGATCGTTTGAAATAAATTTGTACGAATCCTTGATATATAATCAATAATAAAATATTACACCTAAAGAAAAATCCTTGTATCATGTTTCGTAATATATTTTCCGTACCTTAAGCATTTCTCTCTCTCTCTCAATTTCTTTTTTTTTTCTTCCTTTTATATATATTTTTTTTTTTATTCATTTTTTTTATTTTCCTTTCATTATTCTTCATCTATAAAAATCCCAATACTATCCTAGAAGAAGGAGAACAACGAAGTATAATGAAAATTATTACTCTCATTGTTACTAACTTCTTTCTATAATCTGTTCATAGTACACATATTCAATCATAAATGTACAAGAGCACGAGATCTATTTATCGATCATCGATTGTTCCTTTAATAACGAAAACAACTCGTTAATTATTCACCCATGAAAGTTTCCTAACAAAGTGGAAACGCGTTCGTTAATCGTTCGTTTCAACATTCATTGATGTAAAAATCGGTTCTTTGTTATTATCTTCTTCTTCTTCTTCCTCGTTCGTTCATTCATTTAAAAGACACCAAACATCATCCTGCGTACTCGACTATTTTTAATAGATCGATGTGAGCAATCGATTTGTTGGAAAAAAAATATAAAAAAAAATGCATTCCAATACGTTACACGATGGTTATTAAACGTATGTGTTTGTTTTTAGTTTGTAATAATAAAAGATGTTATTAAGTATGGTGCGAGATGCACTAACGTCGATAAATATCCATTCATTTAAGTATTTCGCAAGTCGTCTTTAATTAATCAATTAATTAATTGATT
The DNA here is from genome assembly GCA_023678845.1 of Mischocyttarus mexicanus. Classification (NCBI taxonomy): domain Eukaryota; kingdom Metazoa; phylum Arthropoda; class Insecta; order Hymenoptera; family Vespidae; genus Mischocyttarus; species Mischocyttarus mexicanus. The sequence continues at coordinate 143,300 of JACGTP010000001.1, forward strand.
GATTGATTGATTCGAGCTAGCGTTTATTAGCAAAACTCCTATTGCTAACATTTTTTTTTCTTTTCTTACTTTTCTTTTTATACATCATCATTATCATCATTATCATCATTCATTATTATTATCTTCGTCTTTTATTTTTTATTTTTATGGTTTTTTATTTTTTTTTTTTTTAAATATATATATATATATGTATATTTTGTTTAAATACGCAAACACACACACACATATATTATTAATTAAGTATACGCTTACACGGTAAGCATCATTCAAATAATCGGATCTTTGTCGCGATTTTTCAACTCAAATCTTGTATAAATCAACATTATTTGTTGTTGTTGTTGTTGTTGTTATTCGTTCGTTCGATCGTTCGTTAAAAAAGAAAATTTTATTTTAATAATTTGTCGGTCTTGTTCAATCGTTTAAAAAAAAAATACAAAAAAAACATTAAGACACGACAGATTAGTTTGACAATCTTAATGGGTTTGAAATAAAAATAGGAAAAATAAAAAAATACAGGGTTAATCAGAATTACTCGAACACTTCAGAATATCTTTGATGGGTGTGTTTAAACCGGAATTAAAAAGGTTTTTTATTTTTTGCAAATAATTCTGAATTAATCCTGTAAAAAAAGCTCGTTTTGTGTGCACGAAGCGATGACACGTTCGGTAGTCTCGATTTTTTACGTCTTTGACGAATTTATCTATCTATCATCATTCTCTTTCCTTCTTTCTTTCTTCCTCTCTTTTTTATTTATTTAATTTTCGCATATTAAAAAACACGCGAATCCCCAACCGATTTTTCGGTTATCTACTTTCACTGTAAAAAAAAAAACACAGTTCTATATATTTATTTATTTATTTAAATATTTCTTTCTCTCTTTTCTTCCCATTTTATTCTTTTGTAACAAATTTGTGTAAATTCGATCACTCGACATTGGAAAAAAAAAAAAGAAAAAATAAATTAATAGTTTAATATTGCATCACCCTAAATCGAATCCGAATTGAAATAAATTCTCGTCGATTCTCTCATATCGGTTGCTTAATATAATCATTCCAAAAATCTTGTATTAATTAACAAGAAATTCGTTCGATCGAAACAATATTTCGTTGCAAATTTTCATCTTTCTTCGATGACAGTGAAAAATAATCTATCAATAAAATAAAATAAAATAAAATAAAATAGAACACTCCAATCTATTCCAGATCACGGTTGTTCTTCGTTTTTATACGTCGTATTCGATCGTATTGTTGTAATAAAAAAAAATTAAAAAAAATTCATGAAGGAACACGATGATAACTAACGAATTCGTACAATTAGCGTTCGGAATTTTGGCACTCCATCGTTTTCCGACCTAATTCGAATTCTAAAAGGGGCATCATCGAAACACCCTTAGTTCTTTCTTTCTTTCTTCTTCTTCTATGGCTAGGAACAGAAAATTGTATTTAAAAAAAAAAATAAAATAAAATAAAATAAATGAGGAAAACGTGAAGAAAGTTTCGTGTGCGCGATGATAACGAGAAATAAAGATGGCGACGGGAGGAGATCATCCGTTCTCTAACACAACCTACATACAAATACGTATATACGTGTTATACACACTTACACAAAACACACCTACCCTACATACCTCTATCTACCTCTACCTACCTATGGTTCGGTGTAAAATCTAGACAATTAAGAAAAAAAAAAATATAAAATAAAAAATTACCCATAGGGGGAACAATTTTTCCCCCCCACCGTTTATATTCAATGAAACCTCACCATTATCTCTCTCTGTGTCTCTCTCTGTGTCTCTCTCTCTTTCTCTCTCTTTAATTATCTCCATTTTCTATATATGAATCATTCTTTCAAAAAGGCTTCTTCTTTTTCTATCACCGAATCAGTCTACTTTCCAATTCTGTAACTGTTCCCATCGTATCACGCGACAACACAGTTGGAAGGAACAAAATCGGTTTAACTACTACTTTCTTCTTCCCATTTCTAAACTTCTTTCTTTCTTTCTTCTTCGTGAACTAACTTACTCGTTCAACTCACAGAGGACAAATAAAACCTCTCTTCATCTCTTTTTTTTTTTTTAAGGAAAAAAAAATGTCTTCTCGTATAAATCATTTTTTTTTTTTCCATTAAAAGAAAACAGATTGTAATAATCTGTTAAATACTCTCAATACTGGTCTGTCGTAATTTCGAATATATTCATAATATTCGATAATATAATAATAATCTTCTTATTTTTTTTTTTTTGATAAATTCTTTCTATCGTCCGATTTAAAAGCAATCCGCTATTAAATTCGGTGAATTTATATGGTTACTAGGCCGCCATTTTGGTTCGCCGTTTGTCTATAATCAATAAATATATATATATAGATAGATAGATATATATATATATGTGTGTATATATTTCTTTCTTTCATCTAACAATAAAAAATAAAGAATGAACAATTATGATAATGAAATTCTATCATCATATTCCGGTCAGTCAATACAATCATCGATCATTATGATCATTTTTTTTTATACATTTCTTCGTAATCATTTGAAACTTCCATTAATCTCTCCTCTTTTTTATTGGTGATTCGAAATACACCATATTGTTTTATTATATAATGACCGGTCGTCGTCTGTAAAAAATATTCTTCCACGTATTCATTCACGAATACCAATTCCTCTTGTAACATTTATATACACACGCGTGCATTTATATGCACGTGTATGTATATTTTATATATTATATATATATATATATATATATATGTTTATATACATTGTATATCAATCATATCAAATTAATATCTTCTTGTGAAAATGATCTGAAAACGATTTTATAATAAATCGTTCAAGTATAAACTATCCTTACTAATATTTCTTTTTTCTTACTTTCTTTTTTCTTTTTTTTCTCAATCAACAACACGTTTCTTCTCCATTTGATAAATAACATTCCTATAAATAAAAATGTACACAACACAACAAGAAATAAAATATATGTGTGCTCGATCGTAATCGTAACTCGAAAGAATTTGTGATTTAAACAAATATTGAAATAAAACAATTTGCAAATCATTATTATCATGGGTTTATATGTTTATCTTTTTTTTAAACAAAAATCATCCTCATCCTTTCCCAGTTATCATCTTCGCCGTAAGAAAAATTTGAGCATAATTGAAAGAAAAAAGAAATTAAAAATTCATCGTTTTTTTTTAACGACGAACAATTTGGCAGTGAAAAGAGACAGACAAACAAACAAACAAACAAACAAACATACATACATACGTACATACTAATAAAACCACTTATAAATGCATATGTTTTAAAAAAAAAACAAAAAAATCAAGAGGACGAAGATGGTGGTGCATTAACTAGAAAAAGAAAAGAATCGTTGTCAATCGAGTTACGAACGATTAGGGCAGTGTCATCGAGCCATACGCGTACTCGTAGAAAAATAATCCATACAACCAAAATCATACACACGCGCATACACTCACGTATTCATACACACACACACATACGGAACCAAACGTAAACATAATCTGTGCAGTAAGACGTCTAAACTGTCTAAATGTGGACAGGGACGTTTTATTTACACCGGAGGGGGTCCTCTGACGTAACGAAGCTGCGGAGTCAATGAAAGATTAAGGGTGTTAGCAGCTTCGCAGCAATGTGGTTCGAGAAGACAAGCGGCACAGAAAAGAGCGACTAGAGCCAACTGAAAGGGCAAGGCTGCCCTCAGTATACGCCATATCCAACTTTGAGGTATGTCCGGTTCGTTCTCCGGATCACCAATGTCCTCGGATTTGGTCCTATATCCTCCTCCACTACCTCCAACAATACCACCACCACCGCTACTACCACAACCACCAATGTGATGATACGTGGATTCCATCACGGATTGATCTTTAATCGAATCATCATCACCATCATCGTCATCATTATCGTCATTGATGTTGTCATCGTTAGCGGATGCCTTCTTCCGTTTGCTAAGAATAGAAACAAACAAAGAAACAAAATGATAATGACTAAAACAGAAACTTTAACTGCTCGTAAAGATACTGGGTTTTTTTTCTGAGATCAAAACACACTTTCGGATCTTACGAAAAGGAAACCTTTTTTATCACCTTCTTTTTTTCTTTTTTTTTTTTACGAGCTTTACGTGCCAAATGTCTTTCGCACCTACTTCAAATGAACCTATTTTCTTCGTGCGATTAAACGGGACTATAAAAAGAACAAGGAGAGTAGAGAACAGGAGGTGAATGTAAGAAGTGAGATACTACTAGTAGTACTACTACTTGCAAAGAAAACAAAAGTTTTGATAAGACAACCAAAAAAGAGAGCTTCTATGTGACCAGGGTGGTTGTGTACAACTTGGATTTTTCTGATTGGAAACTTTCTTTAACAGGAGTAGGTGGTCTCTTGTTTTTTTGTTCTTGAAATCATTTCTTGGAGTTCGAACAGGTTGAATAGAGATGAACGTTTGGATAAGGAAAATCTTGTTTCTTCTGGATGGATTCTAATAACATTAGGATTGGTATTAGAGGATTATTGAATCTAGCTAGCGACCCACATACGAGTCGTCTCTACCGATTCAAATAGAGGATTTTGGTTCGTTAATATGTATCATAACGAAAAAAAGGGGATTGATGATATTTGAATAAATTTAAAGAACACTTACTCGGTACGATAATGATGTTGACCAACCATCCTTTTAACTGTACGACTTTCAACGCTAGCTGCGGTACGAACTATCAATTCGCGACACTGTTTTTGTAGATCCCGTAACTCGTGTTCAGCGTCCTCTACCCTTTTCCAAAGTTCTGCCAAAGCTTCGCTACCTGGATCAAGTTGATTTTCCAAACTACGAGTTAAACGACGAAGTGCAGCCAATCTTCGTTCGCGTTCGCTTAGTTCCTGTTCACTACCACTATCGGATATTCCACTGTCCGATAATGAACCACCTTCTTGACTCAACAGAGTGGTAGATTGACCAGTTAACTTTGCCAAAGAACACCCAGTTACTTTCACGATCGTAGCATCGTTCATTATCATAGTTTCATTCTGTAATTAAACAAAACAAAAAAAAAAGATCTTTATTCGATGTCGTTGTTTTGAAAATCTATCTAATTGAATCTCGCTTGAATTTAGAGTCTCAACAACGCATAATCATTCGCTCGGCAAAAGATGAATGAAGTTAAACACTTTAACTACCATGCCGAAATCGTACGTTTCGCTCAAGTACTATTTTACGATGCAAGATTATTTTATAGAAATTAATCTTTTATTTTCGGATGTACCAATAATAATCTTGTCAATTATTTAATGTGACAATTTTTTTATTTCAAAGTATAATCTAATCAACGATAATGTTCAAAGTGCATTACTAACTGTTAATTTGTTCATTCAACTTTTACAATTAAAATAGTTCAAACGTTCTGGTCACCAATGATCACCACCACCGTGGGGAGCATCACAGGACAAACCAACGTGGCAGTAAAAATATTAAAACTAAATTTTATTCAATTCAACTCGAAATTGTAATGTTTTTCAAACGACGTAATTAATGATACGACATTTTCTTTCAAAAAAAATTCATATTCGTCGACGTTTGTGTTCATAAAAAAGCACTCAGCAGTGTGTACAACTACACAACATTGAAAAAGAATAGCGATAATTCGTTCACGACTTTCAGCAACGAATTAATCCACCAGGAAATTGTTCGTTCGCGTCTCAAACGTAGAAATCCAAAAATACAAATGAGAACGAAGTGGAGACACGGACGAATGGGGGTGGAAAAGATGGAGAGGGGTTGGTACTGAAAGAGAAAGAGAAAGAGAGGAGTCTAGAAGGGAGAAAAAGAGAGAGAGAGAAAGAGAGAGAGAGAGAGAGAGGAGGTAGATTTAGGCTGTTTGCAGCAGCAGAGACGGAGGGAACGAGCCTCCGGTAATGAAAAGCGCGATCCGCATACCAAGTAGCAACCTCCGAGCTAACCTATATATGTATACACACATACACACTTAAACCCATACATCCAGAATACCACACACATACACACGCATGCACATATATACCAAATACCACATAGAAAAGTCAAGAGACGCAGGGATCATTTCCAGTTATGTCTCAAAGACACGCGGAAGGGCTGAGAGACAACAAAAGAGCTACAAAAAAAAAAAAGAAAAGAAAAAAAAGGGGACAGAACGGAACCGGACACGCGACTTGTCCTCACTGATGTTTCTTCTTCTTCTTCTTCTTCTTCATTCTTATCCTTGACCGAGGAGGACACAGTCAATAAAAGAAAAAAAGTAAAACCGTAAAGGTAAAAAAAAAAAAAAAGGAGAATAAAAAATGCTTTTCGCAACAGGGACCCGGGACCCGGGACCAGGATGGTAAAAGAGAGGAAAGAGAGAATGCGCCTTCCGCGGACGTTATTAAATTTGTATTTTTACGCTGATTCCACGGACCACTCCGGTACGTGATGGGAAAGAGAATCGTTCGGGCGATTAACGATCCAAGCTCCCCGGGGAGCAACGTCGGGTTGTTCCTCTGAGATGGCCGACAACACACACCACCCCCGTGTTACTGGCCACCGTACGCCCTGGACCATCGAAGGATCAACATTTGAAGCTTTTCCTAGCTAGCTAGCTAGCAAGGTTAACTTTCTGCTAGAAAACATGCGCGCACCACCACCATCACATCATCCCCGAACCCCGACTTGATCTTTTATTTAGCGCCTATCAAAATTTATATCCGCGTTTCGCGAAAAAGGAAGGATGGAAGGAAGGAAAGAAGGGAAAGAGAGCAACCTCCTCTTTGTATCGTTTTTTCTTCCTCCCCTTTTTTTATTTTATTTTTTACCTTTACCTCGCCGCTGCTGCTACTGTTTCTGCTGGTACTCCCTTTTTTTTCACATCAGTGCTTGAGAGAAAAAAAGAAAGAAAGAAAGAGAGAGAGAGAAAAAGAAGAGAAAGACATAATGCCCGAGTGCATGAAATTATCCCCTCGAGTACAGTAGATCGGCGAAAGTAGAAACTCTGTTGGATTGTATTCCGTCTTGACTGGAGTTTGAATACGTTAAAAGTATGCTCCTGTTCTTGGTTGTTACTACCTACATATCCCCACCACCAACTAACAGGGTGTAACAGTAAGTCGTAGTAGTTGGTAGTAGTAACAGTAACAGCAGCAGCGACACACTAGCGAGGGTAGAAGGATCGAGGGGTGGTGGTATTGTGTCGCGAGTCGTACGTCTTCCTGACAGACGAAATGAGCGCCGGGACAATTGGAAATCGTCGGACCAGACGTGCCGTGTTACCTTCTTCCATCCCTCTTTTTTTTCTCTTTATTTTTCTTTTTTCTTCCTCCTTTCCTTCATTTCTTTCATCCCCTACCCCCTTAATCCACCGGAGCAACTCCTACCCACCACGTATCGGAGTAACACACAAGCATAACCGTTTTACACTTTTAAAAGTGATAAACGCAACATCTGACGAGAACAAAATTTAGATCCGCTGTTGCTGTGGACTGTTGGTGTTTCTCGATGTGACCTACATTAAGCTCGATTTTCATTATAAATTTAAAGGGTTTGTGGTCTCAACCCCCTCTATGAGTTTAAAGAAGAAAGCACGGCGGGTATTTTGAGCAGTACGTCTTCTTGACAAGGCATAAGGAAAGAAGGAAGGAAGGAAAGTGAGAGGGCTTACTTTATATGCAAATACAAGACGGATATGGTTGGAATAGAAGAAGTAGTAGGGAAAGGGAAAGAAGGGGGTGAGAATCCCGGGGGGGAAGGTGTTCGCGACGGCGTTTAACCGAGACACGATATCGACAAGTGTCATGCGTCAAAGGAACCCTCTAAGCATCCTCATTCCTTATTCCTCCTTAGGAATCGAGCATGACCCTTGAATCTCGCGACCCCCTATCGACTAAGGAGTTCAACCCCAACGACTCTGAATCTTAAGGAAGAGGAGGAAGAAGAAGAAGAAGAATGAGGCTGTAAGAACTTTTGATAATCACGCGAATCGTGACCACTTAATCATTCTACTCACCTCAGAATGAACTTCTTGTTTCTCCGACAAGAGACGAGCAACGTGACGAACGGAAGATGCAACTTCCGAAGTAGCACCAGCTTGCAAGGCAACGTCCAACACAGCTAAGGTATCCTTGTCCCTGCGCAAATCGCACTGAAGCTCCGACAGCCGTACGTTGAACTGTTGGACCGTTTGAAGAGCGCACAGTCGTTGATTTCCTCTATAGAAGAGAAAAAAAAAAAGAGAAAAAGAAATAAGAACAAAGATTAGAAAAGGGGGAAGAGGAATAAGTCCGAATGGTTAGCAGTGATCTTCTCAAGAAAAAAAAAGAATATATCTGACAGGTAAACATAATAAAAAGTGGAAATGTGGTAAAGCCGAAAAGCAAACATCGGGAGTAGAGAAGGAAACGTCGTCGAATTATTTGGTGGTTCCTTGCCAGCGGCACTATTGGCAAATAAAAACATTTTAGTCTTCTCCCTCTCTCTCTTTCTCTCTCTACCCCCTTGGTACCTCTCAAATGTAACATGTATATACATAAGTCAAGACAGAAATAAATCGAACACGGTAAACCCTACTTGATATGAAATCTTTCCGATCGGATAAGAAATAAAAATAGAGACCAAAAAAAAAGAAGGCCCGGAAGCAGAATTGGAAAGAATCGTTTCTGATTAATAATAACCCTACGAATAGACAGAAAGAGAAGATGATTTTATTATTATTATTATTATTATTATTATTCACGTCACATGAGGCGTTTGAACAATAACCGCGATAGGAAGGAAAGAACAATTAGAGGCACGTTCTTGCGCAATCGTAAAGTGCTTAATATCAGCCGACGGACAATTTAAACGCCATACCACGAGAATAACCACCACCACCACCATCGCCAACATTGCCACCACCATCGCCACTGTGTGCTCTCCCTAAGAGGAATAGAAATTCCTGGGACACAAGAGAGTGCGACAGAGACTAGTCAAGGGATGGAATTGACCTCGGCTAAACCCAGTGGGTCACTGACGAGCGAACCCCCTTCTTCTCTTCCTGCCAAATCCCTAGCACCGGAAAGGGAGAAGGGAGGACCAAAGTTCATGGAAAGAGTTTCAGAGTATGTGTATTTGTATGTGTGAGAGAGAAAGAGAGGATAAATCACTTTCGAATTCCAATGTACGAACATACCAATACTAATACATCCTATTTTCACAGATAACTGTAGGATTTTTTTATATCTTCTTTCTTTTTTTCTTGTTTAATTATTTTCTTTTTATAAAGGATTCTCGATAGAAGAGACTCTTTTCTTAGATAGGTCGACGTGACTTTTCTAATAGATCCTCAATTCAGCCCGAGGATAGGCCATGATTAAACTCGCGATCCCTGTGTTAAAGCCAATAATCCCGTGACACGGGTCTCAAAATCCCGAAGTGAACACGTTACTCCTACTACTACTACTACTACTATTCTCTTTCTCTTTTTGGTGCATGCGTGTGTGAACGTTACGATGATGTTTGCTCTCGAGGCTTCATTATCTCTCAAAATATTTGCTTAAGATCGTATGCGTTAGTCGGCAAGTGGTTATTGAAAGAAGAATAGAAAAAAACAGGGAGCTCGTCCAACTTCACCACCATCATCACTGCCTAACCTTACCCTTAGGTTCTTTTTTGTTTGTTTCTTTTTTTCATTTATTTGATTCAATCATAAACTCACCTTTGAAACGCCTCGTCCCAAACTCTGTAGAGATCAGCAACACCGTCCTTCAAGGCCGTAAAAATCAAAGACGTAGAAGCACCTAAGTCGGTAATCAATCGATGAGCGGAGACATTTAATGCCAGCAATGCAACTTTCCGTTCCCTCAATGAGATCAACTCGGCCTGATAACATAAAAAAAACATGAACATATTTTAGTATTACATATAATATATTTCCTCTTTTTAGGATCACCTGACGTATTGATAAAGAAGGTGGATTATCAAGATTGAACGAAGAAAAGTTGAGTGGTGGGGTAAAAGGAAGGACAAGAAAAGATGAGGGTGGGGATGGGAAGACTAGGATAATTCTAACATCCTAAGGGTTGTTTCAGGGTGATAGCGAGATACACGATGAAGGAAGCATGTCACGTTGTGTCGCGTCCCTGTCTTCTTCCTTGCTGCAGAAACCGACCGACGGGAGCCGCATAAATAAACTCGTGTTTACGAAGACGACGTTGAGGTCGGGGGACAAGGGGGGTTGTAAGGTGTTGTAACGGGAGGGGTTGGTTGAGAAAGAGCTGTTGCTTTGTAAGAAAATGAAAATAAAAGCTTCATTCGTTTCTCTTCTTCTTCTTCTTTTTCCTTTGCATGCAGCTCCTTTCCATTTCTCTGTTTCGAAGAGGGAAAAGAGAGAGAGAGAGAAGAGGAAAGATCTCAAAAGTGCTCGTAAAGCCCATCCTTGCGGTCATCTTTAGTCTCGACGAAGACGACAAAGTCTTCTTACTCTTCCTCAACGTACTAAAACTCAAACTCCTTTTGAGTTTCCGCCTACCCCGACGAAGTAATTTCCCTTGGTAAGACTGCTACGAGTTAAAGGGGATCCACTGAACGAGAGTACGAGAGACCAATTTAAAAATAAAAGGAAGGAAAGAAGATGATGAGAGAAAAGTAAAAATGTAACAAAAAAAAAAGAAAAATAATAATAAAATAATAGTAGAAGAAGGAACCTGGTGATGGTGATGGTGGTGGTGGTGGTGGTGGTGGACACCACGGTGAAGGGTAGGCTCGAAAAGTAGACCACATTGATATTCGTGGCGCATCCGAAAGGCAGAAACAGCCGTTGTCTCGCATCGCGTCCCCCTTTTCGTAAAACCCTACCCACCATCACCACCACCACCAACCACTACCACCAGTAACGCAGCAGTAAGAGCAGCAGTACCACCATGAACCTACCAAGCCGATCTCTACCCTACGGACGCGTGCATTCCGATCTAATTCAATTTCCAATCAACAGCCAATCAATTGATTCGAATTCAGTATACACGAGAGCGGTCGCCTCGCGTTCGACTGCTGCATGTCTATGAGGAGCTGCTGCTGCTGCTGCTGCTGCTGCTACTGTTCCACGAGTTTGACTATCTTTCTCTCTTTTTCTCTTCTCTTTCTGTCCCACCATTTCTGTCTCTTTTCTTTATACTATCTTTCTCCTCTCCCTGGGAGAGTCACGTACGCCGTCGAACTCGGGGAATTAGCTTTTTACGCCTCGTAATACCGCGCGAGGTGTTAAGTGGAACGGAGAACCTCTGCTAGTATTTTAATTGGCTGGCACGTGCTATCTTACACGCAATGGAGCACCAAGCAGTTAGTCTTTCTCTCTTTCTCTCTATCTTTCTCTCTTTAAAACAAGCAGGCATTATCGCCCGTGAAAAGGGACAAGACGCGAGAGGAATGATCGCTACGAATAAAGGCACGCGATGCTTAGCTCAAAATAACACGTAGCAAAGGACAAGGACCGCATAAGTGTTTCAGTATAACAGTCGCCAACTTCAAAGTCAAGTTCTACGTTCGTACGCGTGCGGCATCATATCCGCGTGGTTTTATTTTTTTCTTTTTTTTTTTCTTTTTCTCTTTTTACTCACATACATGCATAAAACGTGATTGAATAATTAGCGAACCACGTCTTTGAAATAAACTAGAACT
>JACGTP010000001.1:156168-261774 GCA_023678845.1 Mischocyttarus mexicanus
GTGGAACGGAGAACCTCTGCTAGTATTTTAATTGGCTGGCACGTGCTATCTTACACGCAATGGAGCACCAAGCAGTTAGTCTTTCTCTCTTTCTCTCTATCTTTCTCTCTTTAAAACAAGCAGGCATTATCGCCCGTGAAAAGGGACAAGACGCGAGAGGAATGATCGCTACGAATAAAGGCACGCGATGCTTAGCTCAAAATAACACGTAGCAAAGGACAAGGACCGCATAAGTGTTTCAGTATAACAGTCGCCAACTTCAAAGTCAAGTTCTACGTTCGTACGCGTGCGGCATCATATCCGCGTGGTTTTATTTTTTTCTTTTTTTTTTTCTTTTTCTCTTTTTACTCACATACATGCATAAAACGTGATTGAATAATTAGCGAACCACGTCTTTGAAATAAACTAGAACTCTAATAACCAATGAGAAGGTGAAAATCCAAAAGGTTTTAGAATACTTTTGTCATACTGTGATCTAAATATGCTCTTCTACTTGCTCTTCCTTCCTTTTCTTCAACGTTGCATACTCTCTCTCTCTATCTATCTATCTTTCTCGCAGTATTTGCGTCGATTAAAGAGTAGTCCGGGTAGCAAATAAGAGGAAGAAGAGAGAAAGAACTTCGTAGTCGAGATACTTCTCTCTTCTCTTCCTTCTCCTACTCCTCCTCCTCTCTTTCTATCTTTCCTATCTCCTTTCCTTGGTCTTCGGTGGCCTACCGCACCTCCTGCATAATGCAGCACGGCAACGAGTTCAGCCAGCAAATGTTGGACGCTAATACATCTTGATGATAGATAGGAAGCATGTGTTTGGTCTTCGCAATGAAGCCGAGAGAGGGATGTCGGAGGAGGATATTGTGGAACTGGTGGTAGTGGTGGTGGTAGTGGAGTTTCAGGGGGTGGCAATGGTGTTGCTGCTTCTACTACTGCTGGTGATGGTGGTGGTGGTGGTGTTGGTGGTGGTGGTTGTGAGGGTGGTACTGGTGTCCGCGACGGTGCCAGCTACCAACATAGACGCGAAACCTTCCCTCCTGACTTTGGGGTTGGAGCTTGGAGGGTGGAACTCGAGGGGGCAAGGGGCCAAGGGGAGTTTGGCGGAACTCGAACTCGGGGGATGCTAGAGCTGCTGTACGCTCTACGTTCGGCGACGTTCACTCGCGAATTCCAATGCCGAGCACGTTCCCGTCAGACGAGCGTACGTGCGACACGACTACGCTTTTACGCTACTCTCTTTCCTTCCCTCCTCGCTTGCCACCTGACCGTCCTCCTCCTCTCCTCCCTTTTTCTCCTTCTTCTCTTCTTCTTCTTCTTCTTCTTTTTCTTCTCCTTCTTCTCCTTCTTCTTACTTTACCATCACACGGACTCGCCTTCTTCTTCCTTTCTTCCCCTTTTTCTACCCCTCCTACCCCCTTTGTCAAGCCCCCACGAAAAGACTTTCTTCTTTTCTACCAACCACCCTTTCTTAACTTTCTTATTGCTTGCCTATCCTTCTCCTCCTATTACTCCTCCAGCCCACCCCAACCTCCACATTTCTCTTACCACTCTTTTTACCACACCCCAGCAACCATCCTCTTACCACCCTCTGTACACGCACGCTCACATTTGCGATATTCTCGATAGCACGATTTATCCCCTTTTTTTCTAATTCCCGTAAAACATTCGATAACGAGGGATATTATACTCGAAAAGAGTATCTTGAAATAGAAATATTTTCTTATCTAGCAATTTTTATGAAGTTTACATAGAGTTGCACGTGAAACCTATACATCTCGAGTAATAATGAATGAAATTAAAGAAGATCTGGAAGAATACGATTGGTATTTAGATTTAGATTCAAATTATTAGTAATATTTCTAAACTCGATAGAAATCTAGCTTACCAACCGTCGTTGATAATTTACTTTACCGATTTATGTGTTCGGTTACCGACAGAAAATAATCGTCTCTTATTACCGACACAAAATAAACCTCTTCTATTACCGACAAAGTATCGCTAACAAAGATTCCCTTCAGTTAATATCTTAACCGCGAAAATATGATATTCAAAAAAAATAAAATAAGTGAAAAAATAAAAAACATCTTACCGTAATTTGATTAATATGATCGTCAAGAACGTGAGGTTGTTCCAAAACGATCTCATAAGCCACAAGCCTGTCATGAGAGGCTTTAAATTCCAACAGCATAGCTGATAATTCCTGATGAAGCGAACTCGCCATTCGACTTTCCTCTACTCGAGAAGCTAACGATTCCCATCTTTCTATCGCACCTGGAAGCAAAACAAAAAAACAAAAATTAAAACTAGAATTAGAAAAAAAATGAAACTGGTACGATGAAACAGATATAATAATTGGCCAAGTGGTACGCATAAAAAAAAAAATAGAAGATAAGGAAAAGGTATAACAGTACAACCCGTTTTGTACGAGTTTAATCGACATTTAAACTTGTCCTTGTTGACCAAGAACGAAGGGGGTCCTATTGTCCATGAACACATGGTTTCTACGGTAATCCGACATCCTCGTTATAAACGAGATATTTAAGGTCAAGCTGCTTATATCTACGTAGTACGTAAGTTAATATATATAAGATGTGAATCGTATGTGCGGCTTCCATGACCTCATTATTTATTTCATACTTTTCCTTATACTACCTATTATATTACTAACATAAAAACCAAAACAAATCATTTCCCCATTTGAAACAACTAATTGTAAGTTTCATTCTTATCATCAATAATTATCTCAATAGATTCAGTATTATTATTATTTATCGACGTTTAATTCTGATCTGCAATGAATTTCTATCATCGTTGATTTGTTTGTTTTTGTTTTTTTTTTTTTTCATCAAAGACTATTTATCTTACTCGCTTTGCTTGCTTGCTTGGATGCTTGTGTGCTTACTTTCACCAATGCATCTTAAGAAAAGATCGCTAAACGTCGATAAACATATGCACCGTCGATAAATCTTCCTCATTCGTGAAATGATATCGTAAACGTCGAGAAAATATATTTCAAAAGAGATAGAGAGAAAGAAAATATCATCCAATGAAGGAAGACTTATTTAGAGAAAGTTTTAACTCTATCCCGTTTGCCGAGAGTGGTGCGTATTCTCTCGCGGTGCTTGTAAAAGGAAAGAAAAAAAGAATAAAAATAAGAATACAAAAAAAAAAAAAAATAAAAAATAAAAAAGGAAACATTCCCTGCGAGGTAGCAATTATTCGCTCTCGTAAATAATCAAACTTCGAATGGTAAAATAAATAAGTAAAAGGCGAGAAAGAAATTCCGTTTCGCATGGTTTTATTATATTCTTCGGTATTACACGACCGATGATAAATCGTTTTCTATGCTGAATCGTGATTTAGAAAGGGAAAAAAAAAAAACAAGAAACGAAAACGTTATTAGAAGTAATAAAAATAAAAAAAAAAAAAAGGATCGAACTCTGCTATCGGTTTTCAAGGATGACGAAATCTGATTCTTCTAGAACCGAAATAAGTAAGAAAAAAAGAATAGAAGACCTAACAGAAGAAACCTGTTCCCAAAAATAGAAATACCTGATTGGTTGTAACCATCATCATCATCACCACCACCACCACCAGGTAGGTGGTATTCACGATTAAAAAATATCTTTGTTATATACCTGCCGTTGACCGATTTCGAGGGCGTTTTTAGCGAATACAAAATTAAGAATCACACAACTTGGAAAGTATGGTATGCAAAATTGAAAACAAACGATAGAAAATAGGTTATTGAGCAATGAAAAAAAAAAAAGAAAAAATAGAAAGGTTAATGCTTTAAGCATCCGGTGGTAGTAGTACAGATCTATTTATCGTAAGCAATCGTTTGTTCGATCGGCACGCAGATATCCAAGCAGCACGACTTACAAACGGAAATTCATGGTGAAAAGCCGTACTCTCTGTCGCTTATTAACCTGCACTCGCAATTAGTCGGAATAAGACCGTGAACATCTCGAATGAAACAGCTATTACTATTACCAATACTACTACTATTTCTACTACTACTTATGTGAAACGAATCTATACAAACGCAAATAAATAATGGATTGTGCGAAGATTTTCTTTTCCTGTTTTTTCTTTTTCTTTCTATCTAATAAATAAAATTCTTCCTTTTTATTCTTTTTTTTTTTTTCTTTCGCAAACATCGTCGGGAAAGTTCGTTCCATTTGTTTAAGAAATTAATTCATTTCTAAATCAACGTTTATAAATTATTGTTAACAATACGATCCAATGCAATGAAAATATTTGTATTTTGATTCAACTACAAAGACGAATTAAATTGAATCATTGTTCTGTAAATATTTTTTTTTAGTTAATTAAATAAAAATTTCTTTCGTAACAATAACATTGTCTTAAAAAAAATACGACACAGTGCAAATATTTTTTTAAAAATGTTTTTAACATCTTGAAATGGATCAGGAAAGAAGTTTGAGATTATATTCACCGTGAATGAAAATAAAGAGAAAGAAAGTATAAAAGGAAAGTAAGAAAGATAGAAATAAAAACATTAAGAAAAGTTACTACTGTACCCCGTTAGAAAAGAGATCTGGAATGATTGAAAAAGAAAAACATTTCTCTTTTCTTTTCAATGAAAAAATTACAAAATTAATCAAAACAAACATGCAAATGTTACGAACAAAAACGTATATCGTGGGAACCATTTAAAAAATATATCATTAAAATAAAATAAAAAATGTATACGTGCAAATGTAATCGAATACAGGTGCATATACTGAAAACGATAACAAAAACAATAACAACAGTATTGAAAAAAAAAAAATACTATCTACGTAAAAATAATTAAATGCATTAGGTGAATATATACCTAATAACAACCAACTATAACATCATAACCTTTATATTAAATCATGATCGAATTACAGCGTGATTGTTAATAGCCACAAAGTGAGAGAGAGAAAGAGAGAGAGAGAGAGAGAGAGAGAAAAGTAGGAACGGTATGCGATCATCACTGAAATTATCGAGTAAATGCGCAATAACTATGTTCGTATGTGTCCAAAGTTATATATACACATATATATACACACACACACATAATAAAGATATTCTAAAATTTAGTTTACAAGTGTTATACACAATTTCATTGCTCTACGTACGTCGATTTTCAGCTTTTTTCCTGCCGTTATCTTTGACGTCAGACGATTTAACGATCATAGCAATCCTCCTCTTCCTTTCGCGTTTGAATCACTCGAAATCTTAATTATGTCTTGTCAAAATGTAAACACAAATTAATATATATATGTTTACGGCTTTGTTTGGTTTTCCTTTTTATTTATTTTTTTTTTATATACAATTGTCACAATCTTTTTAATATCTTTTTAGATAATTTAGATTAATCAATTCTCCCCTGACGTGTTTTTTAAACGAACATAAAAATTCGTAAAAACAAAAAGATAAAAAGAAAGAGAATTACGCGTAAATTTATCAAACACCACCACCACCACGCGGTTAATTATTTTGATTATGATTTAATACTATAAAAAAAAAAGTAGAGAAAATTGAAGAAATAGAAATAGGATAATAACCGAGGTACGTTATGTTAACTACGAATAATGTGTTATTCCAACGCGCGTCTGAGATCGAGTGCCATTTCGCGGTTCTGCGAAAATGCTCGAACACTATGTTCGTGTGCTTTCGCTCTTATAAGGTGAGAGACGGGCCCACACCGTTCACATATTCTTGCACGCCGCGCGCCTACGTATTCTCCCACACGTACAGTTTTAATTAAAAAAAAATATATATAAAAAAATAAAAAAATATATGTATATACATATACATATATATAAGATGCATATATACCGTATATATGATTTTCCAATTGATTTACTTCAAACACTTATACACCTTACACACCTTACACACTTGCATTGCATATAATTTAAATACATCTAATAAATCATAGTCAATTAAAAAATTTACTAAACTAAATTATAAATGTAAGATAATTATAAGTGAAATAATGATAAGACATTGTAAAAAACTTTGTAAGTTGTGCAATAAAAACCTGATTATATATATACTAAACTAAATTATTGTGTCTACTTGAATAAACTAATATGGTGAGACTAGTTAACCGATCAAGGTTTCTTTCAAAATTAAGATAAACAATTTTTCAATCGTCCGCGCAATATTTCATTCATATTATGTTAGTCATTGACCAACAACCGCGATTCATTTTAAATTTGAAACAAGTTTTTCAAATGAATTGAAATAAATTTTGTCAATAGGAAAACCACCATCTCTCTTCTCTCCTTCCTTCCTCCCACCATCCCCCCGTAGAGAGAAAATAAATAAGCAAATGCGTTTGTTTATTTTAACAAAATAATTACAATATTTTGTGCGCACACATTTATAAAAATAAAGTATATGTATATACTTTAAAGTGTTTATTATATACGTTTATAACGTATATATGTATCGCTAATTTTACAAGTTGCTATTTTTTAATAGCAAATGAAAAAAAGAAGGGATTTACATAGTGATGGAAAATAATTATTTGGTCAAATTAAATTTGCTAATAACATTTTCTAATAATATCTCATGTAAAAAAAAAATTAATAAACAAATTTACACATAGAATGTTATAATTAGAAACATTTAATTCGTGCAAATATTTACTTTCATCGTTGTATTTGAAAACATGCAGATACTTAAAAAATCAAATCATGCAAACAGATTTCATGCCAACAAATTAAAAATACAAAATTTTAAATTAAATGAAAAAAAGAAAATATGCATTAATATGGAACAATTAAATGAAATAATTTAATGTAAAGAAACAATACTGAAACAATTTGTCCAATTTGGTCAATTTGTCGAGTGCTAAGAAATAAACATGAATAAAATACTACTCATCAGTATAATAATAAATAAAGTCTTTATAATAAACAAATTATAATCTAATCTACGACGATTAATTTGATTACACTCACCACGAACTTGTTTCGTATATTTTTCAGTCCTGAATGATCCGCTGATAGATTCGAGCAACGTATTCAGGCATCTTAAGTTCTCCCTGCACGCAGTTTCCACTTCGACCTGCGAACAGGATTAATAATACTAATCAATCAAAACATTTAGTTTATTTATTATTCTATTAATTTTAATTTGATTTTATTTCAATAGAACAAATATACACACGTGTGTTTGAACATATAATTTATGCAATACTTTAACTAAACACGGAAACATTAAATATTAGGGTCTATCAATGTTTACCTAATAGCTTAAATAATTATTTATATTAAATTTATACAAATATTTTAATATTATTTAAATATTTATAAGTGCAAAAATAGATACATCAATTACTAGGTCAATAAATTTTTTTATTTAACCGTAAATTAATTATTAAAATATAACATCATAGTTAAATTATATATATATATATATATAATTATAATAATAATATATATATATTATAATTTCTTGGAACATAATTTGTTTTTAAATATAAAAAAATATCTAAATATTATTAATAATTAATGGACGATATTTAATACGACAAAAAAAAATTTTTTCTTAATTAAGATAAGCATAATAACGAAATTAGAACAATGTATCTTTTTTTTTTTTTATTGTTTTTATTTTTTATACCAAGTACGTCATTAAAACCATAATAAACGTTTTTTTTTTTTCATGCAACTTTTAACACATACAACAAATGGTACCGCTAATATAAATAAAATATATTTCTTCTCGCATTTTGTCTTCTACAGAGTTTAAGTTTATTTTAAATTAAATCTTAATAATACTGCTGTTTTATTACTGTCTCTTGGCAGGATTAAAAAGCAGACGATTGGTAGGAATGACAACATGGGTACACAAAAATGTTGATGAAGAATTTCGCTTTTATCTATCTTATCAATTATTTGCGATACAATGTGTTGATTGTACAAATCTAATAATTGAGTGAAAAAGATAAATGATAAGTCACAGTCATGTTCTCTAACTTTCTATTTCTAATCAAATTTTTACACTAACATTTACAAACGATTTATACATTACAAAATAAGTGTTCTAATTATTATATAAGCACTTATGGCACACACATCAACACGTCATGCTACTGGCCGCACTCGTTAATAATTATTTAACCATAATTCTAACGGTACAAAATAAAAAATAAAAAATAAATAATAAATAAAAATAAGAAAGAATAAAAAAAACAAAAAGAAATAATTATTTAAATAATTATTTTGTTTTTTTTTCTTTCTTTCGTCATACATTTACATAAATGATAATCCTATAAACGTAAAATTACTTAGGCTCTAAAAAATAGGGTAAAAACATTGACATAAATATTACCCCGTAAATAATTAAACCATGCCCAAAAGCGTAAATAAAAGTATTGCAAAAGCGTAGTGCGTTTATTGGAAATATCATCAGAAATACGTACACAGTCTTGCGGAAGGGTTCCATTAGATCTTACAAAAAGATTTTCAGCCAGGACACATTGAGATTGCGATTTGTCGAGGACATTTCGTATATCCTCGATGTCGCTGTCACTGTCTTCCGTAGTGTCCGTTATTTCCTGAAAAGAAAAAAAGAAGAAAATTAAAATTAAAAAAAAATAAAAGCAAAAATATTATTTTAACTTAATACAACACGCGTATAAGAGATCATCGTCATCCTCCTATCGAGTGGTTTTGTAATCATCCCACTTAACGTCCACATCGACAAGATCAAGGTCATACCGAAGTGAAAGGAATCTATCAGGAAAGTGAATTTTATTACGAGATAGTTGAAATATTTCGATTAGAGATTTACTTTCTTTCAATCATATACAAATATCCTTATAGGATCAGAATTTTATCTCGTTTGTTTATGTGACGAAAGTTTTTATATTTTGAAACGCAAAGAAACATAAGAAAATAAAAAGAAACACAACTGTGCACATATTGAGATTAAAAATTTTATTCATAACACAATAATCGTAAAGGAATTCGAAAACTGCGTGTATTCTTTTATATATTAAATCTTCTAGCGTTTGTACTAATAATCCCTATTATTATTGTCGTACTACGATTGGAGGAAGATCGAGAGAAAAAGAAATTCGATTTGGAAGAAGTACAACAAAAGAAATATCTATTTACAAGAAAAACATTGAAACTTGATCGAATATGAAAAATAAAAAGGAACGTACATGGCGCATGCGATTTCGGGGCATGACTGCAGAACTACCAGGAAGAGCGCTCATGCTACTTGAAGCGCAATCCGATTGACTATCGAGGAAATTTCTATAATCGTCTCCAAAGTCCAACAATCTTCTTGCCGTTTCAACGTCCGGTGCTTCACTGTACGTTTCGCTCATATATTTTTCCTAGAAATTTAGTAAGATTCATTTTTGTCTTAGTTTATCTCTAAATATCACTGTGTGTAAATATAAAAGTAGGTCTGTCAAGATAAAAATGAAACTATAGTAATAGTTAACCCTTTCGTTATTAAGTGATTTATACAAGTGTCATCGTCAATGCAAAAGAAGCCACATATATGAACGACCCATACAAGAGTCGTAACAATTTATAATCAAAAGGGTTAAATTACAATTAGATTGGGATAAAATAAATAAACTATAAAATAATTCATACCTGATAATTATCCCAAGCTTGCTCGGAGAAAGAATTATTACCGAGGCTATTCATTTCAATATCGCTGTCTACGTTCGATTGACGATTGCAAAGTTCTTTGCTATTCAGAACGGTGTCTAATAAACTGTCTTCGTAAGTGGAACAACCTTTGATACAATTACGTTGATCATCTTCCAGATCGGTCGATGCAACGAAATCATGACAGCAAGGAATAGCGGCAAGTGCCAAGGATGAAGGATCACCACCCACGGGCAACGTTGTTGTTTCTGCGTTTAACTGTTGATGAACTGTACATCCTGAGAATGAACCAGACTTGACGAGAGTAGTAGTCGAATGTCCGTAACATTCTCTGGCCGATACAACTGGACGTAATATGCTACGATTGCCGGTAGTTTTACGTGGTGATCTTTGTTGATTTAAACTACCATCGCTTCCTGCCGAATAATGATTTCCGCTAACGCATTCGGAACTAGAGCCACTTTTCCGACCCTAAACAGAACACAATAATAAACCATTCGTTACAGAAATGATACCGACGTAACACAAGTGTGAAATCTTGGGTTATTATTTCATTGAAGAATAGAAAAAAAAAGAAGACCTTTTCAATTCTTACCAAGTGCTTCTTCCTCAGCCTACTCTTCTTCCTACGTAAGGAACTATTTCTCGCGGTACGACCATCTTGACAAATGATCGATTCCTCCAATAACGTAGACGTTGAATTATTAAATGACTTAGGCGAACCACTGCAAAATATGTTTATAAAATTAGATTATAATTGTATGTGTGTGTGCTACATATTATTAAACAACATAATATACAAATATATTTATATACTTACGTAGCATCCAATGAAATAGATTTGGTTGGAGGCGACACGACGAGTTGATGCAGAGCTGTCTCCGATTGCGAGATCGAGAATTGTGAGATGGAATCATTGACCTGATTCAATGCGGAGCTAGAAGCTATCTGCGATATGCAAGAAACGCTCCAAGGTCTAGGACCGTTGGTTTTCTGTCTGGAACGCATAACAACTTTGGACGCGCTATTACTACTATCCAACATAGCAACCGGACGATTTTCATTAATCGGCGTTTTATCCAAGTCTTCTATTATTTCTTGCGACATTGACTGGGACTGTGCACAGCCTAAAGCACCGGTTTCGAAGCGACGATAGGTCGCGACGCTACTCTGAAGATCTTCTGATGAGACTGATTGCCTCTCCCCATCAGATTCCTCTGTCGTGTATTCCCCACTCGCATCGCAGCTGTCTAGGGACTACAAAATGGCATTAATTGAGTGGAGGGGACCAACCAGATCACAAGTGTCAAGAAGAAGAGGAGGAATAGAAGGAAAAAGAAGAGTAGCAGTAGGAGGAGGAGGAGGAGACATCATAATAAAAAGAACATAATTAACACCTACCTGCAACAATCCGTTCCTCGCAACTTCGTGACCCCTAACAGAGTTCATTCTCAGCCATTCTTTGATACGAGCATATTTGGCACGATGATTCATCGTCGTTCCCTTTTTTTCCTCAAATATTAAAGGTGGAAACGTACGGGGAAAATTAGCCTGTCTCTCTTCCCTAACCAATTTTTCAACTTCCTTTATCAGTCTTCCTATGCTCGCTTTGTCACTCTTCGCATCGTCATCGCTATCCTTTTCCGGAGCATCCGTTATCGTTTCTGTTGCTACTATTGCACACCCCTCCTCCTCTTCCTCCTCCTCTTCTTCTTCTTCCTCCTCTTCCTGCTCATCATGCTCGTCATTCTTCACTAGTCTCTTCGATATTGTCTCTTCTACAATTTCCTCATTTTCTTTAACATCATCAATCCTTTTATCGTCATTATCAACGAATCTAACTTTTTCCGTCAAGCTGACACGCGGTGTCTCGTTGAAATCCAATCTAACAACGACATTGGTCTTCCTCTCTTCTGTACAAACATAATTATTAACACGCGAAGACGTGTAGGTCCATTCTTCCTCGGAAGAATCATCCACCATGTTTGGGGATTCTTCATTTGCCTGAGAACAATCCACCTCGGAATCCGTATCCAAATGTTTGAAGTAAAATATGCCGCAATTCTTTGATTTTCTGTCGGACCTACAAAAATAGGTGTCGTATACACA
The DNA here is from genome assembly GCA_023678845.1 of Mischocyttarus mexicanus. Lineage (NCBI taxonomy): Eukaryota > Metazoa > Arthropoda > Insecta > Hymenoptera > Vespidae > Mischocyttarus > Mischocyttarus mexicanus. Next base: position 167,910 of record JACGTP010000001.1, read on the forward strand.
ATACCATTCTTCTCCCTTTTGTCAATATTTTCAAGAATTATTACATAAATAATTAATCGAACTTTTTGACTAGGTGGTGATGGTGGTGGTAGTGTTCTACCACCAAAATATTAATAAAGAAAACAAAAACAACTTACGTGTTGAAGGAGGCAGTTTCTTCAACCGGCAATACACTTGTCGACGGAGTTGGTGAACGACGCCTCTTCAAAGTAGTCTCTTTAGAAGTTACGGATTCTTTCGTCTGTTCAGCAGTCTGCTGCTGCTGCTGCTGCTGTTGTTGCTGATTTCGTACTATAGTCGTCTTGGATGACGTCATCGGTACGGTATTAGGTGTCGGTGGCATGTCGTCTCTTTCTTCTTCTTCTACGTCAGCCTCTTCACCCTGATCACCCGTTTCTATCGCTAGACTAGTATGTGATATTCTAGTTGAACAACTTTCAGCCTCCTCGTACTTAGCATCCATCACACAAAATTGACATAATTCGTCCTGCAATAATAAGAAGAAATCGTGTTCGAACATCTCAACAACGACTACGAGAGTACGGCAATAAATCGATCCCAAAATCGAACTACCAACATAAATTGCAACGTTTCTCACTCGAGGTTATTGAACTCTCTTTCTCGAGATTCTTTCGTAAGTCGATCTTTCGTCTCTCTCTCTCTCTCTCCCTCTCTCTTGTGCAACTTCGTTACTTTGCAAACGTGAAAGAGAAATATAATGAAAGGAATTTATTAAAAAGTAAAATAAATATGTGAGAAAAAAAATGTAGCGAAAAGAAACCGATAACGAGGGAGAGAGAGAGAGAGAGAAAGGAGAGATATGAAAAAGAAAGGGGAAAAAAAATGAATCTAGACTTTCGCCAGGTAATGCGAGATTTTGTAAAAGGTCCCGAAGCCAAACAAGGACACACACGAGAGTCGGTGGTGTGTGGTAGGAAGGTAGGAATCCAATGTGATGCACGTGCGCGTCCAATTTCTTAACGTATGTACGTTTCTTTATTTTTCTCCCTCTTTCTCTATTTCTCTCTCTCTCTTACACACAAACACCCCGTTTTCCTGCTCAATGAATAGAAGAGCAGTTAAGCAAAAAATTCTTGCTAATCAACAATTTAAGAGAAATGAAAACACGACATTTTTTTTAAACACACTAACAATTATAAACTGAATCAAACCTTCCACTTACACTTAAACGACGAGTTTAATCTATCGAAAATCATTCTTCGAGCAATGAGGGAAAGTAAAAGTAAGTAGAAGAAAGAGGGGTAGTGGTGGTAGGTAGTAGTAGAGTAGATGTTAGTTAGAGGTAGGAAGAAGAAGAAGAAGATAAGAGTGAAATAATCGAGGAGGAGAACAGCAACTGCAGCTCGAAGGAGAACGACGAGTGCACACCGTGACTGACGAGAAATATTCGCGCTGGCATCAAAGTGTGGTGTGTTCGTCGTACCTTCCGCGACCGATTCCCCTTCTCCGTTCTACCTTCTCCCCCTCCCCGAACAATCCTTTCGCCCTCTCCACTTCCCCTGGGCCCCTCTTCCCGACCAGGCCCAACTTTTTTATTCCCCTTCCCCGTAAGCCAACACAACGGTTTACACTAATCCGAACACTCTTGCCGATAATTAACCGACTTGAAAGAAAATCGGCGTCATAATTACAAAGGTGTAAAGAAAGAGAGAGAGAGAGAAAAAGAGAGATACTGTTAAATCCGTAACGTTTTCTACTGGTTAACCGAAAACGAGGTTATTAAAACACATAGATTAGATAGAATTCGTATGATAAATCAAAACGAGAATAGAGAAATAAAGGGTCAAGGTGAGATCGTGGAAAATACCTCTTCCCACCCTATTCCTGATAATTAAACAAACAAGTAATAAAAATAATAGAAAAATAAAATGAAATCAATAATACAAACCTCGAAATATGATCCTTCTTCATCGATGGATCGGCTCTCGGATGAGGAAGAAGCATCGCTATCAGAAAAATCGTTTCTACAATTGTTAGTACCGGAATCTTTCCGTACTCTGGACCTAAGACGCTTTGTTTGCTTGGAACGAAGGTATTTGGTAGTGGTAGTAGTCGTAGTAGTAGTGGTAGTCGTAGTAGTAGTAGTATTGCTGTTAGTTATCGAAGTGGTCGGAGAAGGAATAGTAGTAGTAGTAGTAGTAGTAGTAGTAGAGGAGGCAGGAGATTCTCTTCCGGAGCCACAAGATTGTCTGCTACGACTCAACCGAGGTTGTTTCGTGACCGGCTCCTCGTCGCTCTCGCTACTGCATTGGCAAGAAACGCCACTCTGAAATATACGGATATGCAACACATACTACACGTACATACGTTTAGTACACGAGGAGTATACTCCAAAGTCCTATACAGGGTGTCCGATTTCAATTGATTATTTCCAATTGCCTAATAATCGATAGCTAATATATATATGTATGTATGTATGTATGTATTATATTTACATATATATTGTATAATATGCCAATTCGATCGTCACGATTGGTGGTTGTATCTCAACACACAAATGGAATGTATAAATATATATTATATATATATTTTTTTTTTACTTCAGAGTATTATTTGTTGATAGATTTATTTTTCCTTAACAATCTTGACTGCCAATATTTTTTCTTACGTATGTGTGATTGAAAATTGATACAAGAAGAGACACCCTAATACCGTTAACCTAACATGTAGGAATTATCAAACCGACTGACTGACTGGCTACTTTATCGTCTGATAATTATCACTATGGAAACGATAGTGACAATCTTTCTTGTGTATTTTTCAACGCGTTACCTAACCAACATATTCGAATCGAAATCGTCGATGTTAGATAAACAGACGAAAAATGGAGAAGAAAAAAAAGGAAAAATAAGGAAAAGCCTAGAAGAAAAAGGTCAAACTAATATAAAGAAGAAGGTATGTTAAGTTTGCGAGTATAACGGAGCCTCCTCTTTTCCCTCCCACCCCTCTCTCTCTCTCTTTCTCTATTTTCCATCTTTTTAAATGTTGTTGCTTCGAAGGAATTCTTACTTGGGACTTCTTGTAAGAGGAGACCGACAAACATACTCGACTTGCTTTCATAGTCATCCTGGAATTTAACGCTAAACCTAACACAATACACACACGCACACAGTATTTACGCGATCGAATCGATCAGTCTTCGTAATTCTGCATTCGATGATTTATTTTTATCTTCTTCAATTTTACTACCAATTATAATCTTTACGGAAAAATTTTTTTCTTATGTATAATTTACTTAACACAGTAACGAGAGACGAGTTTATTATTTTCTACTTTCAATCGTAAATGAAAAAAAATCTAAATTGAATTCAAAAACACCGATCAACTCTACCAGTTACGTGTACATAAACTGTTGGTAAGTTTAGTGGTTGTAACTCGTGCACCGTTAGAATGATATATAAAAAAAAAAAACATAGAAAAAAAGAGAGAACATTTTGCGAAGAATATTTTAAAACGAAGTCAAGAAAGAAAGATCGGTCGAAGGCTTCGAGAGAACAAATCCGATCTTTTTTCCAAGGTGGGTACTGATCGAGAACAAGGTATATACGATAGAGATAAAGCAACAGCAGCAACACATACACATACACATAATAGACACACACATACAGAGGAAATTTTTCTAACTGGGTATCCTGTGGAACAGGATAACTCACTCATTGCATAAGCTATCTCTCACTCTCTTCCCCTAAGAAACAAAAGCCTTTTGCAGCTCGGAAGTCATGCATCGATACACTCAAGTGCCAAGCGACAAGTACTCACATACGTAACACGACGTTCGATGATCTTGATCGACCTTTTTCTTTTCTTTTTTTTCTTTTATTTCACAAGAAAATCATCATCAACTAAACTTTAAAACTAATAGGATGGTAATAATGATGATAATGATTATGACAATGATGATCGGTTCGAAGCAAAGAGTAAAGAGGAAGATTCCAAGAAGGAAGTTCACGATACTTTCGTACAAGAGTAACTAACTCTAATCACCTAACACACGTGTTTGTATTCTCATCGTTACCGTAATTATCCTTTGAGAAAGGAAACAGCAAACAGTAACATCAGCAGTTAGCAGCAGCCAGGAGCAGGAGCAGTAACAGCCAACCAATGAAAAGTCTGAATTTAGGACATCTTCGATGCTGAATAGGCTGATCTCGCGTGAAAGTTTTCGATGATTTATTGTGTCTTTCGTATGGAGATAAAAGCAAGCTAGCTATAGCAAGCCTGTTAGCTCGCATCCATAAATACATCACACATATACATACGCGCGTATGGGGGGATAAGTGTTGTATATCTCGAAGTGAAACTTATTAGTCATCGAGGGCAAGAATCGATTATTGGTACAGAAATTCGACTGATCTAACTGATAATATTTCATATGTTTTGTAATTCTTTTTAATTTTGGTTTGATTCTGTTTTATTTCATTTTTGATTTGATTTGATTTGATTAAGTTGCTTACCTTGTTGCTGGCTCGGGATACTAAAGTTTCAATGTGACACTGCCACTCGAGTGCTCGCAAAAAAAGAAGATGCCAGCGACGCTCGAGCGATCTTGCAACTCTCAATGACTGGGACGACTGTTGCTGTCTTTGGTTGAACACTCTCTCGCTCAACTTCACGACCGAACATACGATACGCCCGTGTGCCTCTATGTCTCGTTGAAGTATCTGAAAGTAAACGATTTAAACATAGGAAATCAGTACGAATCGTGGGATAACGAGAAACGATCTATCTTTCTCAGAGAAACAGAGAAAGATAGATAGAAAGATCCAAAGAGATCTTTTGATTAGACTGTGACTTTGAAAAAGAAAAAAAAAAAAAGAAAAAATTACTACTTGACATGTGACCCCTTCCTCCTTCCTTTACCATTAAAACCGTTAAATTATACCCAACGAAGCTGCAGCAGTCAATCTTATAGTTTCTTTCTCACGGTTACTGCTGCTGCTGCTGCTATTTCGATTTCAACGTATGCCGTTTCAAAATAATTAGGACAAAATATATGTGTAAGTATGGATCTATGTGTTGGTAATTAAAAATATGTTAGAATAGTGTGAGAGGTTATATGGTAAAAGCAATAATAAAGAGTTTATGTGTGTGTGAAAGTAAAGTTTTTAGATTACTGATATAACGCTACGAATCTATTAGTTAAAACTGACCCTAACAAAACTGAAAAAGAAACTGAACTAAACTGAACGGAACTGCTATACCAAGGATCATATTTCTTTTATATTTTATCGTTTCCGAAACTTCCCGACCATTTCCGAATAGGGCATCTAAAATATTTTTTTTCTCCGATAAGAAATATTCAAAAGGTTTTGTATGTAATAAACGATACAATATCTTAAACGATATTTATATCATTAACAAACAAACCCATGCGTTTTCGTTTACAGAAAGGATATCTTTCATCTTACAATAATATCATTATTATTTAAATTAAATTTGAATAATTTATACAAATTATTTCGATCTCATATTATTAGATATACTGATTTAAATGTAATCTGTTATTTATTTTGAAATTAATTTAATTTACATTCAAGATATTTTTGATCAAGTATTAATAAAAATTGTGAAACGGAAAAAGGGTAAAAGTTTAAAAGCAATGAATCACTTCCGATAGTCTTAAATCAATCAACGTTGTTTACGTTAGTCGATAGTTTGAAATAGCGTGATATGCTACAATAGTTATTTTAAGGATCACGAATGTTATGTCTTCTGATTCAACGAACAGTTTCGATACATTCTTTGTATGGGTAAACGAAATGTAATTCGTGATGGAAAGAAAAATTGTGAAAACGAATTCGTCTCATTTGAAATCTAACATTAAATCAACAAAAGTTCCTATTTTTTCTCTGCTTATCAGTGTAAAGCTAAAATAATCAGAATCCACGGTAAGAATACAACTATAATGTGTTAACAGGTGTAACAACATATTCAATGAATTAACCATTATTCCCTCTATTTTCACTTTTTCTCTTTCTAGTTGAAACGTAAAATAATGAATTTGAAATTAGGACGATTATCATGTAAACGGAGTTATTGTTAAACCATGCTTTTCTTTCATAGATTTCTATACTTTCATCCATCTTTACTTTCTTTATTTTCTCTCTTTACTTTCGATAAAGTATTGAGCAAAATTATAGAACAACTTAACCACCATACGCCATTTCGCTTCGTCCATCTTCTCTCTCTCATAGAATTAATGTGGGCCGTGCCGATACTTTTTCTACGTCAACTATATACACATTCTCATACATATATAAATATATATACACACACACATGCATATACGCATGTGCATACATGAACATATGTACATGGGAAGGTTGAGAAGAGTGAGGTAGTAGGCAGCATTAGCCGCTTTCTGAAAGACGGTATTCAACTGGAGGCGATCTTTCAAGGAGGAAGTACGATTAAGTGAAATGATCATTTTCCTGGCATATACTAGCAACTTGCGATACCTGCCTCTTAACGTTCTAACTATTTTATATTTTTATTTTTACTCTGATCAAAAGGAAAAGCATCCATCATAGTTTACGCTAGATTTACCAAAGGATTCCTTGATGGATGCATCATACACACACAAACCTACGTATATGACTTTGGTTAAAAACATTTAACCAGTATTTGCCTGGAGGTTTACAAAAAATAAACGGTCTAAGTAAACGCGAATCATCATATTCAAAAATAATAATAATAATAATAATAAAAAAATAAACATATAATTATTATCGTAATGCTCAGATAGCACTAAACTCAAACTATTTTGTTAGCTCAATGATTACTGCAAATTGTGTGCATTTTAATTTGGGAAAAAAAACTTTGAGACTCTAATTAAAGCGAAACATTTATTTCAAGATTCAAGACTGAATTTCTTCAATAAGACAAAGCCTGAAATAATGTCGAAATGACAATTCATCTTAAAATTAATTGGATTTCCTTATATGTTTTCAAATAAAAATATTTAAAGTTTAGTGGTGGTCATCTCTCTGTGGTTTTTAGAATTTATTCTATAATGATAATTGAAAATTATGACTCGTCCTTTTTCAAGAATAAAGTCGCGTAACGAGAGATCCAATACAACCATAAGACAACACATGAGCGAGAACGTTGGCCCGTTGCTGCATGATGGCAACGACCTCCTCCTCACCACCATCGCGCATAAGGTCTAATTCAGCCGTTAAACCACTTTAATTTCTACGTTCCCTGTTTCTACCAGCTATCTTTCCTCTCTCTCTTTCTCTCAGGGAAACACAAACGGCCCTTTATTTTATTCTACATGGCTCATCCATCATCGTAGATTCCGGTTACCCCGTCAACAACGGCAACTACTTCCAAACTAACACCACGTGTTTTCTCTTCTCTATCTCGTCTCAATTGACGGTCGTATTTTTTTTCTTTTTTTAATATTACAAAAAAAAGTCAAATAAAGTTAAGTTAAGTTAAGTTAAGTTAAATTAAGTAAAGTAACAAATTCCGGAAGTGAAGCGTATGTAAAACAGCTCACACGAGTCTCGTTAAACAACACCACACGTGAGATCCGATTATTATTTTATTATACTTTTTATTTGAGTTTATTTATCTTTCTTTCGTTCTTTCTATTCTTCCTTCCTTCCTTCCTTTCTTTCTTCCTATACACCCTCGAAAATTTGCTGCTCAAAATAATAATCCGATTAGATAAGAACCTTCTGGAATTACATACTCTCTCTCTCTATATATATCTTTCATTGGCTATAGTATTCGTTCGCCAGAATTATCTAGTAGCACAATCTAATAAGAAACGATAGAATAACAAGGCATGTAAAAGGTTAAACGCGTGGATAAAACGTGCGTGCACATTCGCGAAAGAAAACGTTCAAATCCTTTACTACTTCCGCGAAGTAAGTCAAGCATTTCTGCATTACCAGCTCTCCTCCTACACGTATACATTTACGTATACATAACATATATATATATATTTAAACATATATATATACGTATGTAAGTATTTGTACGTAGGTATACAGGACATAAACGAGAGATTAACGAGAAACAAAGGCGTCGAATATTATTCTCCAATCCGCATTAGCCCACTTTCTCTTAGGGGATTGCGTGCGATTACACGCGATTGTTCTACTTGTCCTAACACAACACTGATCGATCCTTCCTTCCTTCCTTCCTTCCCATTTCTCCATCATTACCCAAAGATTTGTATCAAATAAGATTTAGATTTTCATAGGAAAAATATTCACTCTCTTCTTTCTCTCTCATCTACTTTAGAAAAGAATTTTACAATTCTTGTCCGGCTATCTCGGACAACAATTCAAAAAATTTCAAATTCCAATATATTGGATTGGTGGAAAAAAATTGTAGCCAAAAATCCAACATTTCTTTTTCCATCAGTTCAATATTTAATGCAATCAATGTATTTGAACAATATTAACAATATTATTTTCATTCAATTTAGAAATTAATATTGAATTGTTTTGAGAAAAAGAAGGGAAGGAATAATATTTTTTGAATTATGGTAAAGAAAAAAATGTTGAATATCATTGATGCAGACGAAATTCGTGGTATTCGTCGAGATAAGTAGGGACGACGACGGAACAAAAAATTTTGTTTTTTGAAAGATGACTGTACAAGCAGATGCATCGCTGCACATCTGCATCCTAGTACAGTCACCCTCCGAAATATCAATCCTTATGCAATAAAATAGCCTTTCCTGATGGCCCATGGTACAATTCTTGCACAATGCAGTAACCTTTCTCTCGTGGAATGATAAATGAAAGAAGAATCTTTCAAAGTTTGATCACGTATTGAAAAATATTTTGTATTTACAAGATATATAATAAAAATAAAAAATAATAATAATTTTTTTTAATATTACTGGCACATGCATATCCCTACCATAAATACTTTTGAAACAATTGGTGGAGGGAATCGATTTTATAAAGAAAAAAAAAAACAAAATAGGCTAATTTAGCAGATACATTAAAGCGTGGTAATGAAATTCAATTAAATGCAAATTATAGAAAGAAACTTGTTAATTATTTAAGATTGACAAGTGGAAATTATACGAATACTCCAGTGACTCACTCTACATGTTGTATATTTTTCGATTTTACCTATCGAACGTGCCTGATTTCACTCGTTTTTTTCTATATATATGTATTTCTTTTTTTTAAACAGAGGCTAGTCGCGAGATACCATAATATATTATATGGTGCTCGACTTTCCCATGAAAGTCTGAGGATCGAACCAGTACGTCCTGCCCTCGCATGAACACACACACATACACACACATATAACACACACGTAGTAAACTTATATACTTGTAAACACATATATCCTATGTTTATATGAACATATACATGTGTGTATATGCATAAGAGTGTATTAGTTTTATGTGCCTTGAGCATCGCCGAGAAACCGATTAAAGGAACGACGTAGCGATAGAAGCTTATCGCATCGGCGATATACTTTCACGATAAGCTCGAACAGATGCTAACAAATGGCAGACCACAGTCATAGTCTACGTTCAAACGTCGAGTTGGCGCGCGTTTTCTCATTCATTTATCGATCCATTTCCCGTTGGGAACGAAACTTTCGTTCGAGTCAGCGGCAACACGTTTCCGGTTCTCACTGATAGCTTCGTAAAAAAAAAAAAGATAGAAAGAAAGAAGAAAAAGAATGAAAAAAGAAATAAAGTAAAGAAGGAAAGAAAAGAGTAGGAGTAAACAAACCTCCCACGACATTTATTTTCCATACACGGTAGCATCGATTATTTTCTTTTTCCTTTTCCTTTTCCTATTCCTATTCCTTTCTCTCTCTCTGTCCATCATTCAACTACCAACACTTTCAACTCCTATTGCTTATCGCTTGCAATTTTGTAATCAGTTGGAATTACCGTTCTCGCACCCTTCACCTTTGCCAAGGGTCAATACTCGGAACTCTCGATTACACATGAGTGTAGTATGCATGTTGCAATTTCTATCCCTTTTTTTCTCGTCTTTTTATTTTTTTAATTCATTCCATTTCATTCTATTATATTCCGATCGAATCTTATACGATCATGTATTATCTCACCACTATTATCAATGATAGTTAGAAAGGAGAACTATTTGTCAAAACAATCGATTCTAATCTATCTATCGTTATCTTTTCAAGTATCTACATATATGTATTATATATACCAATTTCTAAAAATATTTAATGATAAAATGTGAACGTGATTGATGACTTTTAAAATTGGCAAAATATATTTCATTTCTTGTTTCGTCCTAAGCAAAATATTAGATAGGTGGAAAAAAAATGTCGAATTTTTGAATACAATTTAATGGAAAAATCCGATATTATTTTTCCACCAACCCAATATTACTTGAAAAATGAATGTAAATAATATATGATAAATGGTAAAATAAAAAGAAATATAAATTTATTTTATACTTTATTTAATTATATAAATTTGATTGATTATTTCACTTAAAGGAAAAACAAAACGGAAAGTAATAATCATCAAGAGAACGAAAGAAAATCAGATCGATAAAAAATATTCATACCAGATATGTATATCTATTAATACATACTTCCCCCCCCCCCCTAAGTATCTGATAAAGAATGTATACAATCTTTATCTATATAATATTTCTTGTCTTCTTTTTTTTTTTCCTTTTTTCTTCTTCATCGTAGCAGAACTAATCAGGATTTTTAATGTTAATGCCTCATACAAAATAACATAAGTTTCTTCGCGTTGATTGAATTGCAAAATTTCGAATAAACGTTGTTGTTCACTTCCTAGAAAAGAACTATATTCCCCCTCTTATTATTTTCTTTGTAAAAAAAATATGAAAGAAAAGAAATGTAATTAATAATATTAAAAAAATTTCCTTTTGTTCTCGTAATTGCTAAAATATAAATATATATAAAAAAGATTCATAAAAATGAAATAATATGAAATAAAATGGAATAAAATGGAATAAAATGAAAGGTATTTTACTTCTATATATCAGGTTGCACCTTCTTTTCACAGCGAGACGTCGATAATCGATCGAAAGTGGCATAACGGTAAGAACTCATGGTTAAAAAGTATAAGAAGAAAATATATAAAAATATGTAAACAAGAAAAATGAAAAGAAAAAGAAAAGAAATTACGGTTAGACAGTAATACTTTTAAAACTGTTCGATTTATCCTTCTCACCTTTTATTCCTAGTTTTATTCTAAACAAATCAAAAATCATAGAACTCTTATAATCGTATTTCCATGGTTTTATTATTCCACATAAGATAATCTTAATACTAAACGGTACCATTTGACCTATTCGACATTATATTTTTTACTCAAATCTTACACTCAATACTTTTTTTTACTTTTCTCTTAAGTTCGTGACTCTTTGTAAAATTATTATTCAAAATATTATTTCACTGTCTGGTTTAATAATTTTCTTTTTAATTCATTTAATAATAAACTTTCAAATTTGTTTGTTTGGGGAAGATTCAATTTGCAAAAAAAAAGAAAAAACATATCGGTGATCTCGACCTCCTTCTTTCCACAACTCTCAATCGTGGAATATTCTTGCAAATAAATTATTTTATTATTGATTTAATGTTCAATAATATCGACAACAAAGTACAACGATTAACCGAAAGAAACTCTTATTATCGTTTCGAGGAACAGATCAAGACACGGGATCGGTCCGCAACGCCACAATTTACCGGGACCGTTCTTTCTTTATCTAACCCGACCGATCGATCTTAAATTTTCTCTTTTCTCCTATATAAACCGTAACGGAGCCGATTATCGACTTCGACATCGACATAGTCGACATTTACAAAGAGAGGCGGAACCACCCATTTTCAAACTTGTATTTTTCGACGTTTATCAAAAAATTACAAACGCAAGAATAATATACGAAATAAAATAGAGAAAAATCTAAGAACAAAAAAAAACAAAGTAAAAAAATATCACAAAGTTCACGTTTAATTCGTCACGATCATTTTCCACGAACTGATTGATATTCGTTCCTATAAGTAACAAGTCCCAGACTCGTTTCGAGCACGAGCCAATAATAAAACCGAACCTCATTTCTTTTTCTTTTTATTATTATTATTATTATTATTATTTTTCGAGACCATTAACGGTAAAATAAATATTTTTTTTTATATATTAAGAAGAAATTGAGACAGACCACCATGAGAAGAGACCACGAGACACGAAAATACAAATAAAGAATAAGAGAGATATTGTAGTGGAAAAATTTAGCATCTTCTTTGTCTCAGGGTTGTCTGACACTTAAAGTATATTTACGTCATCAGTCCTTTGATTTATGTATCCTTTTCTAACATCAAAAGACACGTGTACGCCACATATTCTTGGTAAAGAAAACTAAGTAACGTAGGATAGTGACTCCTAGTGTGCCTCTCTCTCTCTTTCTTTCTCTCTTTTGTAATCAATTAAAAACAATTAACTGTGTGGTGGTAATAATTTCATCTTAAAGAAATTGAATGATCAAGTACAGTTATTAATTATCTCTTTGCATTCTTCCATACACGTTGAGGGAAGGATCGTAATCGAATACTTCAACGAGGGTCATTGCCAGAGAGAAAAAGAAAGATTTTTATTAATAATTCATTATGACGCTTGACTGGATTTCCTCGAGGTTGAACGAGAGAAGCCCTGGACACACGTTCTGTCGTGTGTTCGAAAGTCGAGCGTGAGATGAGTTGATACCTTCTAAGGTTTCCTTCAACTTTTCCATCGGTGGGATATCTTAACCCTTGTCACCCAGTATTTCCCAACGACATTCTACGTATAAAAACTAAATTCCAAATATATTTCGTAAAGGAATCAAAATTAACTAAATTACATTGAGACATAGATTGTCCAATAATTTTCTCCAACATTTATATATTCCACACAATTTACATTTAATGATAAATTTAATGTTCATTGAAAAGAATCAAATTAAGCCTTCCTCCCCCTCTCTTTTGTGCGTGTCCAACGATTGTCGGTTGTCATGCGACTCCAATTACGTTTTAACTTGCTTTTTGCATGCATCAAATTTCTTCCACGATACGATTTTTTCTTTTTTTTTTTTTTTTTTTGTAATTGTTATACATTTCTTGATACCAGGACTACTATAATTTTGAATAAGATTGAAAACGTTAATAAAAAAAAATTATATATTAATAATTGTTTATAATTAAATAATATCCCTCTTTTCAATTGAAATTTTGAAAACCTTGAGATGTGATATTTAAAAAAAAGGAAAGAAATATTATGGCTAACACCGTGACGTAACCGATACAAATAAACAAAGAATAGGAAGAAGAAGAAGAATAATAAAAGGAAAAAAAGACTGATTGCGAGTACACGTCATTCGTTTAGTCGAAACACAACTCTTTTAACAACGTGTGTCCGATTAGTTTAAGAAAGTGACGCACGCATAGCTCGACTTTATCGAGAGCGAACTTAAACGGGAAAGTAAATCGTTCGAATAACAATGACGGTGTTATCGTTCTTTACATTCCAAAGGAGTCGTATTTCTCTTTCCAAGAGATTCTCGTGTACTATAAAATCTCGAATTAACAAATTCAAATCCTTATTCAATGTGTTGATTCTAATCTCATTCACGGTGTAAATCATGAGATGATAATGATAATGATTAACAAAAATTCTCCTCTCTTTCAATCGTTTCTTTTTTTTCTTTCTTATATTCCTTTCACTTAGAATGCAACTGTAGTTCTGATGATGATAGTGATGATGATTATGCAATCACAACGCATTTACTGGTTTCCATTACATACCTTTTCTTCATAATCATACGCAGGTATCTACATTTTACTATTACAATAATAACAACATATCTATGAAACTTGTATACATTTCTTAAATACTTTACCTATTATCCTTACTTTGTCCTATTAACATCTTATAATATCTTTATATCATTCGATCTACTTCGTTAACATGTGTAATTGACTTTCTCAAAGAGACTATGTATATAATACGCGATAACATTTCTCTCTGTGTTAAGAAACCTTATTTACTTACTTACTTTTCTCATTCATAATCCCACACTCCTTTCTCTAATAAGAAATCTTTTTTGCATCATGCATATATTACATACGCGTATACACCACCACTACTAGTAAAGTCGTAAAGTTTGGATTACATCTAACTGCACACTTGAGTTACAAACTTACGCGAGGGTGGATTGAAAATGTCATTAACCTTATTATTTATTAAAAAATATTAAGCTAGTTTGACTGATCTAAACAAAAATTATTTCCACGTTATATGCTCAAGGGGACTTTTCAACCCACTCGCATATGTATGTATATCTATAAATCGATGCACAATTTTTCCATACAACAATCCTGTAGATAGAATAAACAAAAAAAAAATAAGATAAATTATGAAGGATAATATTTAGATCAATGTAAGTATCGATCGAATTATTGTATCGGTAATAAATGTGTCAACGTGTTTCTGCAAACGATCATAATATTTAAATCGATAATGATTTTCACAACGAACATTAAACTTTATCGTAGATAAGCATAACCGGCTTCGTGATCGAACCCACGTACACCCAATACTCGAATACATTCGTAGACATGCCGTCGTCATCGTCAGTAGAATCGTCCGATTTCTCATCGCTTGTAATCTAGTCCTGGTGCCGATCGTGATCCAACAACGATCGTAACTCGATCCAGTAGTACATACGAACTTTCCGCACACTATACTCGTAATTCTATAATAATATTTCACGGGACACGTCTGAGGTAATCCATCTGCATTTCGCAAAAGCCACAATTCAATTTGTTCGCGTTATACAAGGACCGATACATAAACAAATATTAATATAAATACATCTACACGTACGTACGTACGTACATGTATGCATACATAGAGTGAGAGAAAAAGAGAGAGATAGAGAAGAAAATATTAATAAAATATGCATGTGTACACATATGCACATGGATATAAATATATGCATGACCCTTACAGTAAAAGATCACAAGTTTTAATATATTTACTCGTGTACAAAATTTCTTGAAATTTTAATCGAAATTTATATTCGATTTTACTCCATTCGTTTATATTGTTGTAATTTTTATATATGTACATATATTAAATTTTTATTCTATAAATTGACAAATGTGAATTCTTCAATAATACCATGAACAAAAACCGTCAATTAAAAATATATATTTAACATTCGAAGTTAATTACAATTCCAATCTATCGTAAGTCACTTCTAATTTGCCTTTCCTCCTTTGTTTCATTTCAGCTTACAGAATTACAACCAACAACAACGATACGAAATAGTGTGAACCACACCTAAGAAGGTAGCCAGAGAAAGGAACAACCTCCGCGTTCCTAGACAAATAGTCGAGATAATTGATAAAGCTATTACGTCATTGATATTACCGACAAGAATAATCGTGAAAACGAAAAATGAAATTAATATCGATCCTTAGGCAAAGTACACCAAACAACAATGAATTTTCATTAACAGTTAGTTAGTTGAATTTGAATCATGAGATTTCACAGAAATGAAAGGGACATCGTCGTTGCATGACTGGACGTTTATATTTTAATTGCTATCGAAAGCAAAGCAATAGTAGTAGTAGTAGTAGTAGTAGTAGTAGTATTGGTATAACGTGTAGTAAGTTGCGACTCGTAATCTGTTATAACCAGTCAAAGTTGTTTGACAGGTAATACAACTGCGACAGGTGATTCGTCAGATGTTGCTAATATTTCTATCCTATTCTTTCTCACGCATCATATAAAAGTATATATATAAGAGTTATATATATGCACTACTACATAAACGAGAGTCTCTCTCTCGAATACATTCCAGCAGTTCAATGTGCTCATCCTGGATGGAAACACTATACATATGTTGATTGAACATCTACCTCATTCGTGTCATCTATACGTTCTCACTCGTCATTTTATTATTATTATTATTATTTTTTTTTTTTTATCATAGAGAAAATAAAAATGAGGAATAATACAAGCAACTCATCGTTCCAAGACGATACGTCATTTTCTTTAGTACTATCATACCATTTTCTAATTACTGAGCTAAAGTTTGCATAATAGATTTCTCTCGAGACAGTCAGTCGTAGGAAACCGTCACGTTGAGCCTTGAAACGTTAAAGGTGGAACGTGGAAACGAAGTCTTTTTTCTTATTTATAGATGTTGCCGTTGCCTGATATAGTGAAAGTGCTAAATAAATGATCACGATCCTTCGGATAAATTCTATCTTTATTTCTCTTTCTCTCTCTTTTAAAGTAATGGTCCCAGCACAGAGAAATTGAATCAAAGCAAAGACCAGAAGGACGAAGTAGACCGTGGAAGTTATGCATCCTCAGATTTTTCCTACGCAAATGCGTATCAGATTTATTTAACACGTAACACTTTTTCTTTAAATGCGTTAAAATTAAATTTACACGTTTGCACAATGTCGAACGAAATTATTGACAGAAAATGAATTTAGTTAGAAAATTATTCTGTTGATTTATCAAAACGGATCCTTATGTATTTATCTATCTATTATTATTATTTTTGTTTTTTTTATTTAATATTCATATATGTAATAATTTACTTGAAAAAAATACTGCGAGTCTAACATAGAAATAATTTTGTTTCTCGAGACACAAAATTTTTCAATCTATCCACACACATATTTAAACTTCAGACTCATAAGTTATAATTATAAAAAAAAATAGAACTAACTATTTTGTAATACTTCGATGTGAAAGATTCACCAAGTTTGAGGGGGTCACCCACAGTTAAAGTATATGACGACGAAATAAAGACACTGATGAAGGAAATACTAATTGTCGCAAAACAATATCTGAAAAATTGAATTTATCGAATTCGAGCATTCTCACATCATTTAAAACATTTTGGATACTAAATATGAACAAATTTTTTATTTATCATTGAAAATTTACCAAATTGCTTTCCGAGTAACTTAATAATTAAAATTTAGTATCTGCCAATAATTTTGTTCGAGGCACTGTAAACGTTAATGATTGAAAAAGAAAAAGAAAAAAGGATCTACTAAAGAAGAAGAAGAAGGAGAAGAAAAAGAAGTAATGAATCTCGAAGCAGGACGGTGTTCGAATCGAGCGCATTCGCACCGTTACTTTATCAACCAGAAATCACGTTCGTTCGTTCGTTCGTTCGTTCGTTCGTTCGTTCTTCGTATACGACCTAAATTGTCATAAGATTCATTGGCTCATAAGCGAAATCCGATTAACCTAAAAGCAATGAGAAAAAGTATCTTTAATAAAATCAGATAGTCGAGACGATTCAATAAAAGATAACGTATATCATTATCACGACCGTTTCGATATTCGATAAAGTTGGTAGTAAGAATGATAATAATCCTTCTCTAGCTTTTCTACTATACAACGAGAGAGAGAGAGAAAGAGAGAGAGAGAAAGAAAGTTTTATATTTAGAGCTTTGTGGACTTGGACAGGTGCCACACGCGAGAGATTACGAATATTTATGATAGAGAATAGAAAAAAAACTAAGGTCCGTTCACCTTTGACGATACGATGATCACCATCATCCGATCGAAGAAAATAAATTTACTAACAAAGGATAATAATTACTGATCAACGATATTCACTACCAATACAATACCATTTATTATTTTATCTCGAGAATTGTATAAAGATTTACGATAATAAGATGTAAGATAAGGTTGAAAGTTTGTACGAGTGGGTGGACCGTGCCACCATATGAAATTGGTATATAAAGTATCAGAACGAGAAGAAAGATCGAAAGGAATCGTGCCAACGTTTCGACATTTTCTCGACAACACGTGGAACACTTCCGGCTCGAAATCTTGTCAAAGTAGAACATATATACATGCATGCATACATACGTCCATACATATATACATAAATGAGTACATAAACGCGAGAGGAACGTACGAGAACGAACGGACAGCAGAAACGTTCGGCTGGTGGTCTTCTGCTGCTTGCGAAGCACAGAAAAGTATTTTTGGAATCAGCACCACAGCTCGTCACTCGAACGAACGAACGAACGAAGGAACGAACGAACGAACGAAGAAACGAATGAACGAAGGAAGGGACGAACGAACGAACAAACTTACCATCCACCAAGTCGAAATTATTGACCTCTTTACGGGAGCATCTGTAGCCTGGCAGTTGGACCCAACTGCGAAACTCGTGCACAACAACTACTATCAAAACGGCAAAACGGCCGTTAAGTAGACCGTGTAATTTCCTTGTAAAAGAACACGAACATAAAAAGAAAGAGAGAAAGAGACAACGACGATGACGATCATGATTATCAAGTATATGCAAAACAACGACAATGAAGATAAATAAAACATTGTCGTTTAGGTTTCTCTTTCCCTAGAGATTAGATTCGAAAAGAAGGAAAAAGAAAAACCTTGACTGTTGTTCCGAATGGACTACTTTCAGTTGATAACCAACACTTTTGCCCCCCCCCCTTCTCCATACTATGCCAATTAGATATTTAAAATAATTTACTAGTATATTAATGCAATATGTCTTTTTTTCATATCTTTTGTTGTAAGTTTTTTTTTTATCTAAAAGGGAAAACTCAATTAAGTTCAATTAGAACTACAAGACACTATTACTCACTGTGTATAATTATGCAATTCAACGTGGGTCTGCAACTTTCAGCACAATGAGAGATTTATTACCAGCGGCGTGTTATGATTTCATGAGGCCCCAGGAAAAATTTTAATTTAAGGCCTTCCTCACCCTCCCCTCCTCCCTATATATGGCATTGAATTTCTTTTAATGTAGAAATATTTTTTACGAAAAAGAAAATATAAATGAATTCGAGTTAATAGAATATTGATTTGGATATCTCTCGTTGAATAGGAAAAGCTCCAAGCAATTACTCTTTTTGTCCATAGGATAATACACAGCACCGATTATTATGCAATTCTATACGAGTTGCATCAAGATTGCATCAGAGTAAGAAATTCAAATATGTAGAAGGGTTATCCATCCAGATAAACATCAACTCAATCAGAATCCTATCTCAAAAAATTTGGAAAGATACTTTTAACAGGACACGCGATCCACTTTATTTTAAAAATCGTTTGAAGAGTTTGGATCGTTTCTATCTTCTTACGAGAAACTTACAAAGAACTTCGTAATAACTGAAGTAGAAAAAATGAAAAAGAAAAGAAAAAAACCAAGTAGTGAAAGAAGAAAGTAGGGAATAAGAAGAAGAAATAAAAAGGAAAAAAAAAAAGGCCAAGTAGAGAGGAAGAAACCGTCAAGGTTTTCCACTAAAGAAGAACTTAAGATCTATTTTCTCTTAATATGGACAATTCCGCGTGAACTCGTCCGACCTCAAACGACCGACTTCGATAACCGCGAATGTCGTTCATCCGAACGGTGCCTCTCCACGTGGTCGCATAAGGTGTCTGAGTTGAACGATCCTATCAAAGCTCGATATATCTACT
The DNA here is from genome assembly GCA_023678845.1 of Mischocyttarus mexicanus. NCBI lineage: Eukaryota > Metazoa > Arthropoda > Insecta > Hymenoptera > Vespidae > Mischocyttarus > Mischocyttarus mexicanus. The sequence continues at coordinate 187,405 of JACGTP010000001.1, forward strand.
CAACTTCTTCGAGCCATCGATCTTCGATCCACACACACATACATAGAAAGAGAAAGAGAGAGAGAGAGAGAGAGAGAGAGAGAGAGAGAGAGAGAGAGAGAAAGAACCTTGGATAGTTGTGGAAAAACAATAGTCAGACTCTTGAGGAACTCGATCCACCGATCGAGAAAAAGTACCCTGGTTGGTTTTATTCCTCACGATTCGTCTATAGCTAGAAAAATCAATCGATCTATCTCATCTTCTATCTCAAATAATAATAATAATAATAATAATAAATCAATCACTGTAAAAGGATCGATAAAAAAAAGATCTTTTGAAATCTATCTTTTTTTTTATATCAAAAAATTCACGATTCGTGACATGACCAGTTAGAAATTTTGCAATTCAAATTTTAAGTATTTTTCAAAGCTTTCCAACAAACATTATTCTTCTTATATAAATAAAATTATCGATAAGAGAATTTGATATTATTAATAAAAACGTCAACCCTTTTTTATGAACTCTTAAATATCTTCTGATTTAATAGTAAACCACCAGATTTTAGAAAGCATCGAAATAATATTTTTCGTATAATCACAGATGATTTTATTCTTGAAGCAAAAAAATACTCTTTACGTATTATATAGTATTGTATTGAAAGTAAAATTGTAAAATGACGATTACGTTACCGAAACGTATATCCACTCCAGCAAAAAGAGGATCCACGAGGAGATCGAATCTCGTCGTAGTGGCGAGAGTACACGAAGATTAAGAATCTTCGATGATGTATTCAGTTTTCTTGAATTAGTCGTCCCAATGATGATGATGATGATGTTGACGAAGATGATGATTATAATGATGACGATGATGAAGAGAATAAACTAGCAACAAGAATGAGAGGGGCGTCTTCAAGGAGCAACCAACAGTAACCCAAGTACCAGCATCATCATCATCGGCAACAGCAACAGGATTATCAGGGAGGATGTTAGCTATGATGGTAGCTTCTTCTTGCTTTGTCTTTTCTCCAATCATTCGTTGCAAGTTATTATACAACGGATTGCATCTAGATGGATAATCTTTGATTCCTCTTCGAGTTCGTAGTTGGGTTTTCTTTCCTAGACAGCCCTCACTGAACTTGCTGGTCTTCTTCTCGCAACCGATTTACCGCGCAGGCGTACCAAACTAACCGACGCTTCTTTCTCTCTCTCTCTTTCTTTCTCTTCTGTATTCTTCTCCCTCTTCAACACAACAACGACAAAAAAAACTTGCCGCCCACGCAAGTATGAGAAAGAGAAAAGAAGACGATTGTAATCACGAAAATGAAGATTCTCTTCCGCGTGGTGAGTGAACAACTACAATAAGTACAAGGAAGAAGAGGAGGAGTCTTTGAACGGTCATGGAACGACGACACATCTACGACAAGGGTAAGAGGAGGAAAGGGGGGAGAGGGTTGAGGATCGGGGACTGGATTGAAGAGAGAAGGGATAAGGACGAGCCTGAGTTTGGAATTGAATCGAACACGTGAAAGCACGCATCATCATAATCTTCCTTGGAGTCGTTCTCAGCACGCGCCTTTTTGCGGTGATGAACAACAAATAAATCCAAAAATTCAACCACAAAAATATTTCGTGAAAAAAGGATCACGCACAGAGAGAGAGTCATACACCACCATCAATACCACTATTATCATCGTCGTCACAAACTACCACCATCGAAATTAAAATAAATCGATTATTGTCGAGTTCGAATATCTAAAAACACAACTAGCTTGAGTAATAAGAAGAGGAAGAATAAGAATAAGAGAAGGAACACGTTCAGACTCGAACTAGCCGGCTAAGAAAGAAAGAAAGAAAGAAAGAAAGAAAGGAAGGAACTAGCTTTTCTGGCCTGTTGCTTCTCCTCGAATGGAAGAGGGGAGCGCAATTGGAAAGAAGAGATGAGGATGATGATGATGATGATGGCGCTTTAAGAGAGAAAGAGAAAGGGAGATAAGGTAAAGGGGCGGGAATCTTTCGAAGCAAACGTGCTTAGCGTCCCTTCCTCGTCCAAGAGAACAACGACGCCACCACGAAAGAACGACGTGCACACTTAACGACTACGAAGAACCTGCAGCCGGCAGCAGAGGCCAGCTGCTACTCGCTTGCTCCAAGAGTACAGTGCACACGAACACAAACGGGGAGCCGAACAGCCTTCGGGCAAAGTCGGTTTCAAACAAAACTACGGACTTTGTTCGCCGTTCCTCGCGTGTACTGCTCATGGACGAGTATCACGCATACATAAGGGGAGAGATACATCCACACCACAAATATATAAGCACACATCCATGCATACAAGATAGCACGAGCGTCCCCCTCACATTTACTATTAGTGTGCCCACGCACTCTCGGGGGGCCTACACTATACCTCTTTTTCGCTCCGTTGGTATGTCCCTATGTGCTTTGTAGGGGGAATAAAAAGAAGAAATAAACAAAAGGGTCTCCTTCGGGTGAATTCGAAACGCGATGCCGACTTTCAACCGAACTGACCCGAAACTCACAACCAACTCTTACGCTTCAACTAAATTCAATGAATGAATTGTCAGTTAAATTGCTTCGAACAAATATATTCTTTATTAGCTCATTTAATTTGTTCAATGATTAATCGTTAAGTTTATCTAAATAAGCTAAGCGTAGGTTGGAAAATGAACGAGTCGGGATTTATGCGGGCCATTCGATACAAGTAATCGTACTATCGTTGAAACTTATATGTATGTAGATATAATGCTATGGGTAGAAACTTCCACCATGGGGAAAGTGTGAGAAACTGCAGCCGGAAATTATAGGCAAGATCGTATCTGTTGAACGTCAACTTTACGTAGAAAACGTACGCGATGTGTCCGAGTGACGCATACCGAATATCTCGACAAGATACGCAAGACCATACTCTCTTCGTGGTACTCTTTATCATCAACATCATCTTCGACGATAATCATTCGCGAAATTGTTATAACGAAGAAACAAGGAAAAATTTATTTGAAGAAAAATTAATAGGAACTCTAACTCTCTTTTGACAGTGCATAATTGCAACGAAAAGAAATAAGCAAACATAAATGAAAGATCCTTTACAAATCTCGGAAGAGTAATAGGAACTGTACTTTCGTCCGTGCAATCATGGTCACAGATGGGACGGTTTAAAATGACCGTGAACGTTACTCAACGTCAACCATATATTTCCATCTGCGTTATGTTAGAGTGAAAGTTACGTTAGTTTAGCGGAGGTAGTCAAAAGATGGCTGCTTATGTGACTCACAGAGGATAACAATGGATGCAAAAGGAATCTGCCGAAGAGCCAATCTTCCTCATAAAGGCAATTGCCATCACTCGTTTGTAGTATTTATTGTTTCGAGAAACGCGTGTTTCCTTTACAAATGCAAAACATAAAAGTTTACGATATTTGTTCGTCGAATTTGCAAGAATAGTCTCTAACTTCGTTGTTACGTGATTTAATCAAAATTATGACAAATAAAGCGAATCTATTCTATCTGGAATAATTTTGAATTATTTATTATCCCTTTTTAAGCTAAAAAAAAAGAAAAAATAATAAATATTAACTATCTTTTTTATAAGAAAATTTATCTAATTCTAAACATCGAAATATTATATTCTACGTTAAGTTTGAATACTCGATTCGTCACGCTTTCTCCGAAATTTTTCCAACAACAACGACGACTACTACTAAAACGAGTCTTCGCTTGCTAGTATGTTCCCAACATTCAAATATAACGATCGCCTCGAGATACTAAACCGCAATGGTTTATCTAAATTGCAGTTTGCCAGCAACGAGAGATCTTGCGGTAATCTCATTTCGATCGTATTAATCTTTTTAATCTGTTTTTCTTGTCTATCTTTACGGTCGTTTCGTATTTCGTGACTACGTTTAAAGAAAGCCATTTATCTTGTAAAAAGAAATATCCTGGAAAGCAGAGTCATCCATTTGTTATTCGCTGGAACTCGTAATATCTTGCACTACTCATCGTTTACAGTGTTCTTTATTACTGTATTATACATCAATCGTTCGTACGTTCCCGCTAAAATGGTTTAAAAATAAATTCGCGCCAAAATCAAAATCATCGCAGTCGATAATATTCACAATGGTAAGAGAAAACGACTTTATCAATTGTTCATCTTTACCGGTAACTAAAAGAGATGTAATAATAATATTCCGTTACAAGGTGGCGTTACATATCACGCATATGTCAAGTACTACCAACGATCTTATCTACTTAAGATAAATATTTCAACATATGTTAAAAAAAAAAAATAAATTTTTGAACTAATTAAACACAAAGGATACCTACTGCATTAGAAATAAAAATAATTAGAAAATAGAACACATAAAATTCACATTAAAGAGCATTAAAATTTTAAAATTGTATAAATTAACGAGTCATCGATCTTGCTTATAAATATTTCTTTTTATTAAATAAACTATCTTTCTGTTATGATATTATTAAAAATAAAATTAACACGACTCACCATATGCTCCATTGCTTTTTCTTCTAATTCTGCTAATGTCCAGTCTACATGAAGACTCAAAGGTTTCAGACGCGATTCCATTTCTCGTAACCACTTTCTTAAGCATTTAACTTCATGTTCGAAGTCTATAAAAAAATAATAAATATCAAGAATATTATGAACATGCGAGAAACTTACAGGACTTACAAATTAAGTCTTGTTAGATAGAGTAAACAATTACCTGCAGATACATCCTGTTCGTCGGAAACAGTACGTTCCACAGGTGCCATAATTTGTTCAACTAATTCCCACTTCGTGTTCAAATGATTAACACGCCACGCCACTTCATCTTTTAATGCAGGGGTGCATGATACTAATTTTTCTGCTTGTTCATTGAACAATTTTCTTCTGTATGCCTTACGTCGCAACTCCGCCATGTGAGCCTTTAAAAACAGGAAATAAAGAGATACTTACATTTAGAATGTTTTAACATTTTCTAAAATACCAAAACGATGAAATAAATTTTATACGAGTATACATACCGCGCGTAGACTTTTGTTCAAAAGATTTTCTTCTTTAGAATAAACTAACTCTTGAAGAATTCTCAACCATGAATAAAGTTCTGAAAATTGGCAACTAACTTCCTTCAAACTCCAAGATTGAGTGGATACGTCTGTCTCATCCCAAGTTAATTCACCATTCGCTTCCTATCAAGAAAACATATAGAAATTTAATACAGTTTATTCTATGATATGTAATACGTATTACTGAGAGATTAATCAAAGTCTATGTACCTTACAACTATCAATTAAATTAGTATCCATAATATAATCATAATTAGAGCGTATCGCAGCCCAAAAGTCATCTTTGCTATCTTCTCTGTTAGTCCACATTCTTTGACACTGCATTTGTTTGGGATCTTTTCTAAAAATACAAATAATTAACATTAGTACATAATCTTAAATAAAATAAACATATAAATAATGGTTAAAATACAAACCTTTTTTTGGTAAGACTGTTGTACGGTCTTTCTAAGGGCACACTCACTTGCTTCCGCCTTTCTAGACTATTGCTAGAAGGCTGAAGTGAGGTTAAAGAGAAACTCATCTTCATTTCCTTACTTTGATCTATAAAAATACAATTTATAATTGTAATAACAAAATACTTTGTTATATAATAATTATAAACCAATGTGATCTAACATCTTATAACCTAAAGATATTCTTTTAACAATGATATGTTAAATTAAATATAAAATAAATCAAGAAATTGCAAACTATCCCTTTAAAGAAAAAATAAGAAGTTAAAGTGTATCTATTTTTTTTTTCTAAATAAACTCTCTAATGTGTTCATCATCAGTTAATCTCTCACAGAGGTTATAATAAACAACAACGCACATGTAAAATATTTCAAGTTACTTGATAAAAATAAAATATAACAGGTAGTTGGCAACTTACGTATAAACCAAAATAGAAAGGTTCAATAACCTTTTCAAAATTTAAATCGCCTGTTACAGAAGATATGAAACATTGTAAAGTAGATTTTCAAAGCATCGTTGCACAAACGCATGCATAAATAAATATATATATATATATATGATTTGATCACGCGTATAAAAGAAAGAGAGAAGAAAATATAAGCAGGAAACGTAAGCGTTATAAAAAAAAAAAAGGATATTAGCATTCACTATGCAACCATTTCCAAGAAAGTATAGTTATCACGAAACACAAAAGAGACTCGCGTATGACGTATTGAATTTTTTTTAATGTATTCGCGTGTCTCACACATTCTGTGGAGAAAAAAAGGCTAAGAGAGAATGATGATAGTAGTAAGGTCGAGTATCTTGTTACACGCGTGTACATTTTCTATCCACAGGTGCAACGAGCATGAGAACGTGTGGGATTCGAAAACTTGTCGCTGTAGTCGCACAAGTGGTAATATAAATGAAGTAGTAAAAACCGAATAAAAATATATTTTAAAAAGAAGTAGAAAAAACCGAACAAAAAGGAGAAAGAGAGAAAAAAAGAAAAAGAAAAAAAATAGACATAAACGACTTTGACTTATTGCATCAAGCCGGACCTTTGCAAAATTTTAACACCTCACTAGGCGAATTTGCATTAGGTTTCTAAGAAAAAGGAGGAGGTAAACAAGGAGAGGAATGAAAAAGAGACAGGATAACGGCGAAGGGGAAGAAAAGCTTGGTGTCGTTGTCATCTTTGTATAGTAGTGTATGTGTATATGTGTATATGTACGTGTGATTACTTTGCTAGTGTGTAGTACTATCTGACGCTAAAGATAATAGTGTGGTGGTGGTGTGAGGTATCAGAAAGAGATGAGAGAGGGCATATAAAATAAGAGAGAGAGAGACAAACAGAAAGCTAGAAAGAGATAGAAAGAGAAAGAAGGAGAGGGAAATAGATAGGAGAGAGTATTTGCACAGCTACTCAGAAGAGAGTTTAACGCCTGCGGTAACATTTCCGGCGATGGCAACCATCTATCTCTCATATTTTTCTACCGTTATTAATTATGAAATAAATTTGATCTTTTTTAAGAAAGGCTCTTGGAGGTAGAAGAATTAAATTAAAGGAAGAGAAGAGAAAAAAAAAGTAACATCATCGATTTGGATAGGTTTGGAACGTGACAGAGGGTTCCACCCAACCCCTCCGGCATGCACGCTTAGAGAATAAACGTAATGACACGCCTTTGAATAACACCTAACGAAATGTCATCTAGGGGAACGATTTTCATAGGTTTTTTAAATTCCCCCCACCACCATTAGAATTACTCACGTTTCTCTTTGCCGCTACGAAAGCCTGACCCCCTCCTACACCTCCCTCTTCCTTCCTTCCTTCCTTCCAACTTCCGATTATTCACCGACACCGGACACTACATAATCTTGCCGTACCACTTTAAAAATACACCTTAACTCGTGGGAACTATACACACGACTTCTCTCTCTTCGTACCGTGACTCCGTTTATTTCTCCTTTTTTTATCCTCGCCTTTTTTTTCTCTGTTTTTTATTTCTTTTTTCTTTATTATTTTCTCTCTCTCTTTCTTTCCTTTTTTCTTTCTCTTTCTTTCTCTAAATCGACGAAGAACCGCCGTGCACACCAGCGGTGCACACAGACGTGCACTGCATTAGTGGCGCCTGCGCCATAAGCGGTACGAATCCCCGAGCTCGTTGCATCGTCACGGCGAGTTTGCACGGAAGAAAAGTAACCAATAAGCGACACGACTTGTTTACCCTCCACCAATCACACTTCCGAATATTTTATATTTAAGATCGATGACTCAACTTCATTGGCTCGCGCGGAATTGAATTTCGGATTCCTTTAAAGTTGTGTAGGATTGCAGAAATGCATACTAACACTACTTTAAACTAGCGTGCGTTGCAGTACAAATTATTCAAATACTTTGATTTTTATATGATATTAACTCTGTACAGTATACAGGAATAATTTAAAGAATATATTAAATGCTCTGGTTATTTCTTATGCTTAAAATAGAACTGATATAATTTTACCTCCTATTTTTTTCTTTCTTAAATTAATAAGAGATCTTGCAAATATTTAATAACAATCATTATTATTTTCTATCAATTAGGTCCTTATAATTATGATAATAGTGTTGTATAATTTTAATATACAACATCGACACATACAATTATGTTAAATTATTATTGACTGACTCATAAATTATTTATTATTATCTTCATGCAAATATTGCAGAGCTATTTGCAACATAAAAAAAAATTATTATTTCCATTAATATTTAGTAAAAAAAATGATAATTATAAACTTGTCATATAACTTTTAATTATAATTCAAATGTCAAATAAAAAATGAATCGACATAATTAATATAAAAATTATATGATATAATACGAAAATTTATATATACAAAAAATATGTATGCATGCTTGTTTGTGTGCAAGTTGCACTTATTTTAATTTAAGTATCTTCAAACTTAAAGCACAAATATGAGTTGAAAGATATAAGTAGACCTCGCTGACCCATGGAAACAGTCCCAAAATAGATTGTAAAGAGTCAAACATAACTGGAGTTTTTGTAGGATAGTATGCCAAAAAGAACAGAGATCAATGCCTTGTGTACAGCCTATGACATTGATATTTTAGTATTGTAATATTAGCAAATATTTCATACTTTTCAATTGATTTATCTACAAAATTATTACCATTGAAATCATTTCTAAATTATACTATTATTTATGTACAGGGTGTTCCAATTTTTTTTCCAAAAATTTTACCAGGATATTGTATTAATAAAGATAAGAAAAAACTGTTTTTTATATGAAAATGTACCATACTATGCATATAAATGTGTATAATCTTGATAGATAAGACTTTTTTTTGTAGATGATATATATGTAAAATAATTTTATGCGGATACAAATTAAGATAAATTAGGTAGATTTACAGCATGCAATGCAGCGATGTTTAAATATATTAAAAATTGGTAACCATATCCAGTAACAACCGCTTAAAAATAAAAATAACGCAACTAAATGAAAACAGAGGACAGCGTCTGTAATGATAAATTTGAAATAAAATAATATAAAATTGTAGCTTGATTTTCTACGTATATTGAAATAAAAATTACTTACTGTGTATAAAACAAAAAGATAATAAACAGATTCCCACTATTGTTGAAAATATTTTATAAAATTGATCTACGAAACGAGTTCCAAAGATATCAGAAAGTATTGAATCTTGGCAAACTGATAGTAAACCGATACTTATTCCTCCTAGCAATGCACAAGTCATGAATACATAATATTCTGTGGTATATGTTAATACTGGAAAAATAGTTTGTTACTATTAATTGCATATGCATCAGTTATTTTTTAAAATCACACATTTCTTTAAACATACCAACTAGATTAGAACATCCAAGCCAACATGCTATACCAAAAATTATTCGTCTATTTTGTGGGATAGTTTGCAAAATCCAGAAGGTAATAGAATTTGGTAGAAAAATACCAATGCCCGCAATAATTGATGTTATAACATAATTATGCGAAGAAGATATTCTTGTAATAAACATACAAGGTAACAATATCCAAAAGAATAAAGTGAAAGATTTGATTGCAACCCATGTAAGTATACTCATCCAAAATCGTAAATATATAAATATTCGAATATGATTTTTCCATTTATTACTTAATCTTATTGATTTTACAAAGATATCTTCTTCGCTATCTTCATACGTATAAATCTCATTATTTCCTGTGAATGAAGAATTTGTATCTTCCATTCGATCTGTTCCATGTGAAGATACATTTTCCAGATTATTGTTTTCTATAGATTCTAATCCCATATTAGAACTATATTTTGTGGAAACATCATTGTCATCCTCATTTGTTAAGAGTAAATTGTACTGAGAAGGTTTTGGAGACATTGGTTGCCGTAACAAAACGACACCCAAAATAGTTGGTACAAAAATAACTGTTATGAGCAAGAGAGCAATTTTCAAAGAAACTCTCATAAGTAATAATTGAGTTAAACTTGGAACCATGATATAGCCCAATGACAACGCAATATTTTTAATAGTAAGTGCTATTGGTAATTTTATCCGGAAATATTTTAGCAAGCACTCTTGGCTTTGAACCATAACGAAACTTGCTCCTATGCCCATTACAGCACCAGCACTCAAACTGGCTAAATATGCTCCGACTCCACCAGTAGCAAGATACCCAGATGCTAAAACGCCAATAGATATAAGAGCTATCCCTATCAATCCAATTACACGTGGAACAGAAGACAAATCCACAATCATTTTAGACCATGGATCTATAAAAATAATTACATAAAATAATTTACATATATGATAATTATTAAAATAATAAGAATCTAATAAACTCACCTGTTAAATTCCAAAATGCTATGAAGAGCATAGGCGTCAAAATGATTTTCTGATCCCACAAGTCAAATTCGGCAGTCTTATTTTCAGTCAGATATCCAAGTACAATACCATATACCGATAGTATACTTGGTATGGTCATCTGTATGCGTGACATATAACATTTTGCACATCATTTCTTTAAACTCTATATAATGTGTTATGCAGTGAATTATCCCTTAGAAAATTTTATATACTTTTAGAAAATTTATGTGCAAGGAATGCATTAAAATTACAAAGAATAATTGTTGATATTGATATATACCTGAATAAGGAACACACCAAACAAAATAATCCACGAGTAACCCCCATCTTGTATAGTTGGTCCGAGTTCTGGAAAAGATGTGATAATATCATCGAGATAAAGATGTTTAAGAACAGACATTATTGAATATTGTTTCTTTTTTTTTTTTTAAATTTAGGTATTTTATAGATGATATATCAACAATGTAATAAACTATGTAAAAAAGAAAACAATTATATTTCTCAACAGGCAATTAATATATAGCTGTTTAAAGAATATCATATCTAATCTTAATCAAGGTGTCAATGATCTGATAACTAAAGATAAGAAATAAGAAAAAGGAGTGGAAGTCTTAACGAATAATTTGTATAGATAATACACACAATCGAACTTTATGAAATTATACAATAATTATTTGTAATATTTCTTCAAATTTTTTTGTAAATTTCAGACTGTTTTCTACCCATGCTTAAAAATTAAAATAGCGTTTACACTAAAAATAAATTTGAGTATTATTCTTGATCCATAATATTTGATTATTAAACATTTCCAAAATCTTTGGAACATTTTCTCAAATATTTGAAGTTATATTTCTTATGAAATTCTAAATAATTATATTTCATATTTAGTATTTAGATATGTGTGCCTTCAAAAATGCATTTAAATGTATATTTTAAAAAGCAACTATTTAAGGCGCTAAAGTAGAAGATAATCAAAAGGGTTTGATATTAAATCCAACGATGATCACCTGTAACAAAAATACAACTATATTAATCATCAACACTTGCAATAACTATAACAAATTATTGACGAGCAAACCAATAAAAAGACAATAAAATATAAAATATTAATGTTAAATATATAAACAGAAAATGAGAAAAATTTATGAAAATTGACATAATTAAAAGTAAAAGTTAATAAATATTTGTAAAATGTATCAAAGTATGCAACTATTTGCATACTGTTTGCAACAAACTCAATAAAAAATGATTTATAAAGTAAATTAATTTTTATAGAAAAATACAAACCCCTTTAGAAAGGAACAACTTCCTATAATATTAAATTTATTATAATAATGTTAGAAATATGAAAATATTCAATAATTTAATACGTTACATTAATCTGAATTTATACAAGGACGAAAGAATAATGAGGATCTCTCTGTGTTTATCCCTGAAAGTGTCGAATGTTTACCGAATAATCTTCTATTAGATTCAAACGTTTATACACGCACATGCGCATAGAATAAGATCTCCTACAAGTAGCGCATGTGTAACGAGGATAATATTCGAGATTAATAGAATTTATCCCCTCCGATAATCATGTAAACAATTTTTGAAAAACAAACTGTCATAGATGATATCAAGCCAGTCTAACAATAGATTTTAAATAAGACATACATCGAACTTAAATTCCAAGCATTTAGATTATAATATACATTTCTTTTATTAATTTAATAATTATTTAGCATATGTCCACTACTCTAATGCACCCCTACCTATTTTTTAGATTATTTAAATACATATATACATTGGTTTAAACACTACATACTTTTAAACTTACTTTGAATATAAAATAATTTCGATATCTTTTTATTTTATGTCTTTCGATAAATGCTACGAACCGGATGTCGGTACTAGTCCGAAATATTAATTAAAAAATGCCTTCATAATTTTCACTCCTTTCAGATAAATATTCTGTTAGATTCAGACGTGTAGACACTTACATGCGCATAGAATAAGATTTCTTAGAAGTAGTGTTAGTATAACGAGAATAAAATTTGAAAGACATAGAATTTATTTACTTCGAAAATCATGTAAGCAACTTTCGTAAAAAAAACTTTGATAGATGAAATCGAATTAGTCTAACAGTGGATTTCGAGAAGAAAGGTATACTAAAACTTATATTTATTATATTTAAATTATAATAATTATTTCCTATGATAATTTAATAATTATTTAGCATGTGTCTACTACTCTAATGCATCCTTCTTATTTTTAAGAATGTTCTAACACGTATAAATTAGTTTAAACATTACATTATTTGTAACGTAATTCAAAATATAAAATAGTTTCGATATTTTTTTATTTTTATATATATTTTTAGATTTAAATTAAATCATCGTTGTTATTTCAATTCTATTCGGATTTATTCCTCGTTTTCATTTAGTCATTTTGTATTCACACTTTCTTCTATTATATCGATAATTATTTAAAATTTTTTTCAAATCCTACTCTTAGGCAGATGCCATTTACGATTATTTTAAAAAAAAAGTTCTACGTCAGGTAATTTATTCGGATATTGAAATTTTTAAGATTTTCACATCCCTCTTGGGTCTTGGATCTTCAGAAGAAGTATATAAATATACTTCTTAATTATCTAAATATTCATAAATAAAATAAAAATCTACCACTAGAAATAGAAAATATCTATTCGAAAGTAAGTCACTGGTAAGAAAAGTAGGTCAACAATACAAAAATAGGTCAACGATACAAAAGTTGGTCAGCTGTACAAAAACATAGTAATAATCCCATACGTACTGAATGTATTGAGAGAAAGATAAGCGAAGGTGTACGTCCTAGTCAAACGAGCTCAACGTCGGTACTGTTTAAATCTCTAGGTGAATTCTAGGAAATTCGTTATATATGAAATACACATAGAAAAACATTCCTTAACTACCGGCTTAGACGAGCGTTAGAATGTTTTGTTTATGTTCGTTTCTCTCCGTCGCTCCTCGGCCGGTGTCGACAACCGAACGTTGTCATTTCGTTGTTAGATTTGATTTTGACCTTCGTCTATGTTCGGTACCTTTCGATTATATTCGTAACTATTTTTCATAATAATCGTTAGTCTTCTTCGAGTGTCGGAAGGTGAAACATCGATATTATTTAAAGTATGTCATTTATTTCGCGTCGCGTGTACGTGTATTCTTCCTATGCAAGTTATATGCATATGTGAGCGTGTGTGTAGAGCATATATGGATAAAGTGCAGCTATGGATATGGATATGCAACATTGGATACAAGGACAAAGTTCATCTAATGTAAGTTGACCAAAATTTGGAATCTTTTTTAACATTTGACCGCACGTAATAAGTTTAGTATTAAAAATATATCAATAATTTTCTATAAAAAATCTAATAGGTATTCGTAACGTTGTAGAATTTTTTAATCGGACACTATATGTACGCTTTCATAATTCACACGAATAACTTTCGTTGCATCCATAAAACTGAAAGGATTTTAAAATATAATCAAGTGTCGGATTTATTTCACAGCGGTGCATAATCAATTACATCTCAGCTAGTTACCGCTTTATTCTTTTGATTTATCTTTCAAACACTCGAGTATTTTTTTTTTTTTTAATATACAATCGTGTCTCGACTTTTGAATTATACTTAATATATATATATATATAGAATAGATATTTGATTTATCTAATAAATCAATTATCATATGGAGTTTTACTTGCGTGATTATGAAGAAGGACGAATTTATTTTTCCGTGCTTTTAGATTAGAATATTAATTTCTTTCGATTAATTAACAATTACTTAGGATATGTCCACTACCCTAATGCACCCTACTTTTATTTAATATTGTATAAGCACATATACTTTGGTTTATACATTACATGCATTTTAACGTATTTCAAAATAAAAAATAATTTCGATATCTTTCTATTTTTTATGTTTTTAGATAAATCCTATGCATTCGATGTCGTTGCTGAGCCGAAATTATAATAAAACATTATAGTATTCACGCACATGTGCATAGAATAAGATCTTCTGCGCGTGTCATATGTGTAACGAGATTAATATTCGAAATAAATAAAATTTATCCCCGCCGTAAGTGATGTAAACAACTTTCGAACAGACATATTGACAATATCGAGCCAGTCTAACAGTGGATTTCATACATCAAACTTATATTCTGAGCTTATAGATTATAATATACATTTCCTTTAATAATTTAACAATTATTTTAGACTAATCCGCTACTCTAATGCACTCTACTTATTTTTTAGATTGTACTAACACTGTGAACTGTATGAAATTACGCTTATTTCGAGATTTAAAAAATGAAAATTAATTCATATAAATATCATATTTAACATATTTATTCTATTGCAAGTAATTTTAACTAAAACCAAGAGAAATAAACAATATACATATATGTTTTATTAAATTACATAAATCGTATATATACAATATATACGTTTACATATATGTAGTTGTAAATAATAAAAATGATTTTGTAAAAGTATTTACATAATCGAGAATTTGTGATTAAACTAGTTTGTAAAGTTAATATATTATTTTCTTTATACCATTTACAATGGTATTGTTACGTCACAACTGACGACTGTTTTTAAGTATTGGAGCTAAGCCTGCTGTGGCCACTCTGCATTCACCGAGTTTAGCCGGGACCAGGCAGGTTCGCTCTTCCGAAGATCAATCAACAACAAATATGGCAACAAGCGCGCGTCTGATGGAATTTATAAGTAGGTTGAGGAAAGGAAGATGGTGATCGGAAGTCAATATCGCCAGGAGTTTTAGTTATAATTTCGTTTATATAATATTTAATATTTACAAAAGAAACAAATAGTTCGCAGATGGTTTTGGATTGTTGAGCCGATGCACCTGAACCTCAGATTTGGAGTAAGAAACTAGGTTTTAAACGATTTGAAGGTTTTTTGGAGAAAAGACGGAAAACTACGTGGCGTACTTTTAGACCGCGTTGTGTTTTGAAGAAGAAGAGAACTGCCTTGAATTGATTGGGGCTCGTTATATACCCTAAAATTAGTGGGAGGGGTAGGCGATTACCTCCTTTCCCACATATGTTTCTCAATTGTCCCATTTTATATGCTTATTTTGGGCTTTTAAATGCTTATTAATTGCTTACTCCAGTTCTAAGGTTCATTTACATAATTCTTATTCTTAATGTTTTTTGCAGGCTAAACGCTATATGATACGTTTAGCCTACTTGGGTCTGCTGGCTCATCGCAGTGTGCGTTCAGGAGTTCAGTGTTCTGCTACGCCAGCATTTCGCAAGTATCTCGAAATAATATTATGTGATTGTTCTGCAAAATTCTTTTATATATTATTATTGATAAATGATCTCATCGATAAATTTATGTCTCACGCGCGATGCCTCCTTCGATGGCCCAATTATTACGCCACACCGCTGGACATAGCATCGCTCGTGAGCTAGTTTACTACTATAGCATAGCTAGACGTGGCGGAACGTCACAGTATAATATTTTTAATATTATTTTACTAAATATGGACTATCTAAAACTCCACCACCTCCGATGATGCCTCCTTCATTTTCATTAGACATCTTAGTTCTTAGAATATGACCGGTTTCTTCGTTATACAATATATCAGTATGATTCCTAAAAATATACAAATAAAAAATAATATTAATTAATGTGTTACGTTAATGATAATACAATAAAAAATGAATAACAACATCAAGCTTACCCAATAATTACTCCATAGATACCAAGTTCTGATATAACATCAGATAAAATGAGTTCATCTTGGTTTATAATATTTGGACTGATAAGATAGTTTTTCTGTGAAGGAGGATTAATACGATCCATGAGAATCCATGCAGTACGTTCCTTAGAATTTCTCATTTTGTTTAAATGTATTTTAATATTCTCGTTATATATGTTGTTACCACCACCTTCACGTTGTGGCTTAAGAACATATTTTTCAGGTTCATGTATAGCTTTTGTTATAATTTGCTCTGCTTCTACATTCTGTTATAATAAAATCATTAGTGTAATGGTATTACTTATAATAATATGATTATCATTGTTGAAATATAAGAGAGACAAGGATTGGTTGTTTTAATAAACAAATAATACGCTCTTGAATATTGTCAAATAATAAAGAATATATATCTTTCCTATTAAGCTTGCAATACAATCTCTCAAGATTCCCTCCATTCGCTCCTGATTCGATCATCCATACCACTACATCATTTTATATATATATATATATATATATATATATACTTACAAAATCTAATGAATATAAACCAGTAAATACTTCTTGAATCTTGGCCACTGTGGAGGGTTCTTCTATGAACATATTCAATACACTTGGTTCAACTAAAGCTTGTTGAATCTATGAAAATTTAAAGAAATAAATTTACACCTTTAAATTCAATATCCGACAATACGTAAATCGGTATAAAACTTTTAATTAAAATTTGTGTACATACTTTTTTAGTTCCTGCTAAATGATATTGTATCGATGGACATTTTATAGCTTTAGAACGTTCTATAAGTAAACGCACAGCCCATTCTTTCTCTGTAGGATATGCCTGAAGTTCGTAACCAGATCTAAAGTATACTACAGCGACTATTAAATTATCACTAAAAATATTAATAAATATTAACTTGTGTTTAACTAATATATCCTATCTTTATAATTATAATATATATTATAAAACATATTATAAAAATCTACTGCATTAATTGATTAAATATTGAAATAAATATATACTCACACGATTAATTCTTTATTAGGTCCCAATTGTGCCTCAAGCACTAAAGCGCTTAAACTTCTTCTAATAACTTTAATAGAAGGATTTAATTTGCGTATATTAAATTCATGAAATCTTTGATCGCTTATATTATAGGTAACATCTTCAACAACAATCAATATCACAGCCCTGAAATTTAACAATAATATATATATAATATATTTTTTATAATATTAATTTTTATAAAATATTACCAACATTGTATATTTACTTATTATCATTGTATAATGACCATGCTTCAATTAATCCTTTACAAAATCCATTAACGGGATCATTCAATGGTAGCTTTGAAATAATACAAAATGATAATTAAATTATTAATAAATAATTAACAATTATATTATCATATAATTTTCTTTTGAAAATAATACTTACAAATTCTAATTTATCAGCATGTCCTAGTTCCATTAAAATATACCTATGATACTGTGAAACAACTGTGGACAAACCAGCGAAACTAGACGCAATTGTATTTAACTCTACTTGTTTTATCTCTTTGCTAATACCATTATGTAATAAATAATCTGATCTTAACAAGCCAAGACTAATATCCTGCAAAACAAGACAATTATATTAGCAATCATTGAAAATAATAAATACAAGAAAACAATTTTGGAAAAAGTTATTATACTATTTAATATGCGCTATATTATATATATTTTTTTATTGGTTTTACTTGTGCAAATCCTTCATTATAAATAGTTTCATATATATTGAATAGCCGTGCTGTAAAATCATCAACTTCAATAGTTCTGTAACATACATATGTTATTATAATCGAATACCTAATTAACATATATAAATATGAAACTTGAATGTGTTAAATATGATTACAATTTAACTTACCCTTTTAAAGTACGTCTAATAAAATTATCATCATGTGCAACTTTGTGTATAAGTCCATTCAATAAGACTTGTACATCTTTAACTTTATCATAAAATTTCTTTGGAAAACTTGAAGGTAATAGAGCAAAGGGTGCTATTTGTACTTGATTTTTATTAAAATTTGTCTTTGATCTCATACACATACCTAGAATATTAAAGAATTTTATATTAATAAGTATTCCAATAATAATATTTTCTGATAATACATACCATGCATAAGTGCCCAATCCTTAGCTTTATCTACAAGATCTTGAAAATCTTTCTTAGAAAGATCAAGATCTGTACAATGTTGTAAGTGGAATGTACTCATGATAATTCAATAACTTTTAAACAATAATCACAATAAAAATTACAAAATATTTATGTTTATCTATGTATATATATATTTTAAAAATATTTCAATTCAACACATTATTGTATAAATACATTAATTAAAATTACTATGATTTCAAGTAATGAGTAGTAGTAAATTGATAATCACAAATAATTTTGATGTACCATACTTGTTCTCGTGAAAACTAAAAATAATATTGCGTAACATTCCATAAAAAATAAAAATTAAAGAAATATGGATCAATCAAACACACTAGAAATAGTGACGAAAGAGAGATTACACGATGATATGCACATTCTAACCATTATTAAAATCAACCAATCATTTTTTAACAACGCTAGGAGGAAGTACATTAGGTGTGTGCATTTTATATCTTCTTTGTATGTATAAATTTTTCTTAATTCTAGAAACAAATTAATTTAATCAAATGTAATAAATTTGTGTACCATTATGCAAAATATTGTTTACAATTTCAAATTGATAATTGAAAAAATATTTTGAAAATGGCGCCAATTTTATTGTAAAAAATTTTTCTGTTAAAAAAAAATAAATTAATAAGATTTAAATATTTGTCTATTTTGAAATTTAATAAAATATTTTTGTTAAATGTACAAATATATTTGGTCAATTGTAATCAAAATGGTATTAAATCGTATTAAAGAATTATTAATAATCTGATCGAATAATTAAATAAATACGCAATCCAACATAGAAATGCGGCATTAACAAATTCAGATTATAAGATAAAAAATGTATCTTTGTAGAGTTACAATAGATAAAACCAATAATTTAATTTAAATATCAGAAGAATCCTCATGATTAAAAAAATGGTAAAATTTTATATATTCAACATTAAATAAATTTGGATAAATGAAAAACAAAATTAATTTAAGAGAGTATACATGTGGTAAAGGTTCGTGCTCATGAATATTTTTGTTCCCAGTTAGTGAATACATATTGCCATCTATATTTTAATCGTTGTTCAACGACTGACGCTTGCGCTCTAACACATCTCGAAAAAGTACAGTTCTTTCACCCTTAAACCTTCATTTTATAGCATTGTATACCATCAAAAGAATTTTAATTTAAATATTTGTACTTAATTGGATTTATATATATTAAAAAAACAAGCACTCACTGTATGTGTGTTAAGGGAGTGAATTGCTCAAACTAATTAGAGTTAATTCACTTGTAGGAGTAATATTTATTGGTGTAAAACGTTTTACAACTTCATGTTTCACAATGAGTGATTATTCAGCGGTCGCTCCGCCTCAGAACTTCAGCCAAAGCTCCGCTTTTGCGGCAGCTTTGCAACGAGCAAAACTGGTAAATAATCATTGTAATAATATTTTTATCCGTTATATATCTAATTAATTTTATTTTATTTCTTAAGTATAATACCTTATCAAACGTTTCTATTTTACATTTATTATACTTAAAAATAGTTTCTATTATATATTTTTTTTTAAATATTACATTAATTTGTATATATAATTATTCTTATTGTTACTAGTTTAAAAGATATCTAGATTATTCATAGTAGTACCGCAGCATGTATGTTTCATCCACATTAAAAGACGTATGGCTGATATAGTACGCTTTCTTCTAAAGTTCATTTATGTGAAATTGTATATTTTATTCTAAATAAGTTTTATATTTTTGATATATATAATTAAATTTTTATTAATTTTTTATCTTTTATTATTTGACTTTATAGGTAGCAGCAAAAATAAATCCTGCTAGTGCTCAAAATAATCAAGAGTCGAAGTTAAAGCGTCCTCTTGAAGATAGTACAGGTAATGTTTAAAAAAATATTACTTTCTAAGTATTAAGAAATTTTTCATGTTTACTACTGTACTGCGGAGAAGAGATTCCAATTACAGCCCAAAATTTATTTTTCATGTCGATTATCATTACAAAGTTGTAGCATTGAGATCTCAATAAAAATTGTTCTATTACAGATATGTGATACTAGTAGCAAATATGTTAATACTTTTTAATAATATTTCATTCAAATAATTAAGAATTAACGTCATTATTATATTAACATAAAATAGTATTATAATCAGAATGTATCAATTGTTTCCTTTCGATATTAAATAGAACCAGAAGCTAAAAAAAATGGCAGCACTAGTAGCAGATCCACTGATAGGACTTCGTGGAGGACCTACAAGTAATAGTTCTATTGGAGAAGGATCCAATCCGACTGCAGCTAGAGTAGGATCACAATCATCTTCTTCTACCCCGATAGGTGGTATGGGAGGTATTTGCAATGAAGATATCAGAGTTCCAGATAAAATGGTCGGTCTGAGTAAGTGAAATATCAATATGATTATTATTTGAAGAAGACTATATGTTTTATATTTATATAGAAATAAATGTAATTTTAACATGTTTAATCGCTTTGCTCTTTCATATATTTTTTTTAAGTTGTATTCATAATTCATGGTGCTGTTTTTGCAGTAATTGGCAGAGGTGGAGAACAGATAACAAGATTACAAAGTGAGACAGGATGTAAGATACAAATGGCTCCAGAAGGTGGATTAGCAGAACGAGTTTGCACACTAACGGGTTCAAGAGAAGCTGTCAAGTAACTTGTTTTTCCCTTTCTTATTTCATTACTTTCATCTATTTTGTATGCAATGCAATCCTATTTTGTTATTATGTCTTGACACACAAAGGAAAAGGGTCTATCACCATTAATCATATTGAGTTACATTTACAAACCTTTAGTGTAGTTAAATGCTATATATTGCACATATAACATATTAAAACAATACGAAAGAAAAAAGAAAACAACCAATGCTCTAGCAGAACAATTACAGCTGGTGAAAGAAATTTGTGACAAAAAAATATTTATAATGAAGCCAAGCAAATTCACTATCCTCCTTAATTTTAATATTCAAGTTGAGATCATATAATTTTATTATTAAATTAGGAATGTTTTTCCTAATCCCCTTTTATTATGCAACTTCCTTAAGTATACCTAAAATGATATCACTATATTTTTATAAAAAAATATTAATGAGAAAAAAATTCTTAATATTAACCATATAATATTAAATAATTTCAAGGTTCTTGTACCGATTGTGTTAGAACATATGCTCTAAGCATAATTTAATCTGACGATATATAGTTTGTATGTATTTCATTTACTATGGTATGCTATCACTTCGTGCTCTGACATGCATTTTATAATTGTATACAACTTACGCTTTTGCATATTAAAGTTACCAAGTGTTTTACAGAACCATTATATAGCTCCAGGATGTGAATAATGGGCACTGATTCGACTTTGCACATGCATCAGAATTTCAGTCATAGAAAGTGATCCATGAGTTGTGGATTTTGGTTTAATGCTTTTGTATTAACTAATAGTTTTTTGCTTTCAATAGGGTATGGAGAGTGAAGGAAGGAAGGAGGATAGGATATGCATGGGGACGTGTTGTTCGCAACAGGAAGAAAAATGAATTGAATTTTTTATTTATTTACAAAAAAAACTGCTTTTATATCTGTGGTTATAATATTTATATTTGAAGTTTGATTTAATTGTATATTTCTCTAATGGAAAAAATTTTAAACATAAACCTGAAAAATGAAAGCAAAACCAATTATGGTTTATTATCATATTTCATCACATAGTAGATATTTTATGTGTTGCAAACAAATTATTATATATTGCTGTATAATATTAGAGAGTTTCGATATAAGAAATAATTCGCGATTATATTGCACTTTAAACTTGCATTTGTTTCAGTCGAGCGAAAGAATTGGTCCTCTCGATAGTTAATCAAAGGAGTAGAACAGAAGGAATCGGAGATATTACTATGACTGGAAATAGCGGAGGAATAATAGGACATCCAAGTTTCGTTGAAATTATGATACCAGGTCCAAAGGTTGGATTGATTATTGGAAAAGGAGGAGAAACTATCAAGCAACTTCAAGAAAAATCTGGAGCTAAGATGGTTGTTATTCAAGAAGGTCCTTCACAAGAACAAGAAAAACCGTTGAGGTAATATTAAATATCAATTTCATCGTTATTGTTTATAAAAACGATGGAATATTGTGTTATTACTCCCAATAGGATAACCGGAGATCCTCAAAAAGTAGAATATGCTAAGCAATTAGTATACGAACTTATAGCTGAAAAAGAAATGCAAATGTTCCATAGAGGAGCAAGAGGAGGAAGTGAAAGAGGAGGAAGTTATTCTAATGATAGTAATTTTAATCATGGCTCTACTAGTACTGACGGAGTGGAGGTAAAGTAATACTTTATATGCTAAAATTAAATGGTTTTTTAAATTTATTTACAGCTCATAGTTTTCATTATGTGGATAAAAAAATACCAGAGGAATCATTAATTAATAAAATATATGTTAATGTAAATTTACTAACTAATTTAGGTACTAGTTCCAAGAGCTGCGGTAGGTGTTGTTATTGGTAAAGGTGGAGACATGATTAAAAAGATCCAAGCTGAAACTGGAGCAAGAGTTCAGTTTCAACAAGGAAGAGAGGATGGTCCAGGAGATAGGAAATGTTTATTATCTGGAAAACACCAAGCTGTGGAACAGGCTCGTCAACGTATTCAAGAACTTATTGATAGTGTAATGGTAAATTTCATATAATTTTTATACATTGTGTTTTTACTTGTAATTTTAATATGTAACTTATATCACTGCAGAGGAGAGACGATGGTAGGAATAATATGGGTGCTAGAAGTGGACCCAGAGGAAATGGATTTGGTGCTGGTAGAAATCCAAATGAATATGGAACTTGGGATAGGCGCCAAGGTGGTCCTATGCAAGATAAAATAGAAACGACTTTCACAGTACCTTCTTCAAAATGTGGTATTATTATTGGGAAAGGTAAATTAAAAACAGACCTGATAAATTTTATTTTTAAAGTGATTGCTTCCATTTAATTTGATTTTAATTTATTGCTCAAATAAATTTACTTAGGTGGTGAAACTATCAAGCAAATAAATCAACAAACAGGAGCACATTGTGAATTAGATAGGCGGAATCAAAGTAATGAAAGTGAAAAAATTTTCATTATTCGTGGCAATCCTGAACAAGTGGAACACGCTAAAAGAATATTTAGTGAAAAGTTAGGAATGGTACATATAATATTATCTATGTTATTTCAAATTTAAAAATGAAGAAGTTGAATTTTTTTACTTCTCTTTATAGGGGCCAGCTGGTACTTCTTTTACGGGTGCACAAGGAGCTATTGGTTATAATCCTAGTTGGAACGCTGGAACAGGATATCAAGCCTGGCCTAGTCAACCTCAATCCAGTGATGCAGGTAAGAAACTTATAAAATAGGGAAGTAGAAACCTAAACCATCTACTAAATCATTATTATAATAGGTAATGCTAGTCAAGCACCTGTTCAAGTTAATCCACAAACAGGTCAGCCTGATTATAGTGCACAATGGGCAGAATACTATCGATCTCTCGGTATGCATAGAGAAGCTGATATGATAGAACAACAAGCGAAACAAGGAAAACAGGAACATAATCAACAAGCAGGTAAATTTGTATTTTAATTCAATTTATTAATCATCATCATTATTCATACAAAGTAAATTAAATAATATTTTGTATCTTAGGAAGTGCACAAAATCAATCAAATCCAACAACAGCGACAGCTTCTACAACAAGTCAACAGCAGCAGCAACAGGCTCAACAACAGCAAACTGGTGCTTCTCAGAATGGAGGTCCAGCTGATTATAGTGCTCAATGGGCTGAATACTACAGAAGTATCGGTAAAATAAAAGAAGCTGAAGCGATTGAAGCACAAATGAAAGCTGGCAAGGTATGTAATGTTTAAAAATATTGTTATATATGTATCTCTTATTTTAATGTTTTATATTATGTAGAATTATTATTAAACTTATTAGATATCAATTGTAGAAATGTTTTAGTATAAATTTAATGTTATTATTACAGTTAGGAATACAAGGAAATCAAATAACTCCTCAACCTCAAATGCAGTCTGCTATACAGAATCAATCAACTGGACCACCTGGTACTACACCAAACACATTTCCACAAGCTTATGGTAGTTATCCAGGAATGAATGCTGGCTCAGCTCCAACTGGTTATTATGCAGCAGGTGCTGGGTCCACAAGTCAACCACAGTCAGGGCAACAAAATCCAACATTTCCTGCTAATTATCAAAACTATCCTTACTCGCAGTCCAGCTCTGATAACTAAGCTTCCAGAGGATAATATAAGCTGTAAGTAAACATTTTATATCTTTACAAACATTTTCCAAATGAAAAGTCGTATGATATTCTCTCTTTCGTATAAAACATAGAATTTATATTAAGAAAATGATTAATAATATATATTATAATACTGCTATATGAAAAAATAATAATAACCGTGTCACAAAAGTAATTTAATTTTAATTAGAATATCACACAACTTTCCTTAAATATATTTTTAATAAGTCATAGTGAAATGAAGTGCTGTAAAAATAAAAAGTATATCTAATTGTACATTAAAGTATAAAACATATTTATTAATACATAAAACATGGTTTTAAAAATTGTTCTTTTATATATTCTTTATATAAAACTTCAAATTTTCAATTTATCTAATAAATATTTATATTTTATTTTATAAAGAAAATCAGGATAGCATGCTTATATATTTATAGCACTAATTATAATCATTTTGACTTATATTGACTTGATATTTATTGATAAATATTATCAAATTAATCAAAATCAATGGTGTAAAAATAAAAGAAAAAAAGGAAAAATACATTAAATACACAATCAATGTATTGATACTTTCAGGGGCATTATATACATATATAAATATATAATATACATATATTTATATATATACATATATATTTACACGTACTTGTGTCTATACAAAATGTACTATAACAATTTAACTCTATATCACAAATGTGTGCTCAATAATATTGAAAATTAAAATATTTATTACACCTTTGAATTTCTATTTCCCCCATTTTTAATAATAGGGTCATCTCTTTTATTATAATTATTTGTTTATTTCAGATAGTTTTCAAATAGCTTTCCATCGGGATGTGGTTAATGCCTGCTGTATCTCTTCATATGTTTATATATATATATTTATATATATATATTTATGTATATATATATTTATATATATATATATACTTATATATAACAAAAAAATTACTATATTGCTCGCTTGCTATATATATTAAAAAAAAAAAAACAATATCCATTATTATCTAAAAAAAAAACACTGTTAGAAACAATTATATTCTATTAATACTTATATTACAATTTATGATTATTATTTTTTTTTTGTTTTTTTTACATATAAAAACGTACATACATACATACATGAACACATGTATACATAATATATATATGTATATCTATACGTGTATATATATATATATATATATTGTATATATGTATATATACATATATATATTATAGGAATATATGCATCATTTTTTTTTAAATGTAAGATAATAAGGAAACATTAGTATTGAAGTTGAATAGTATAATAATGTAATGTATCGATATGATATGATATGATATGATATGATATGATATGATATGACATGTTATGATATGATGTCACACCTGTGTTTTTAATTACGATATTATTGTATGCATACACTTAATTCATTTCATATAACACATAACTGTAACATAAGTTAAAACTAGCAGGTGCAGCAACAGGTCTGAAAGAGGAAGGAGGAAAGGAAGTCGCCAACATTAACTATATATATATATATATATATGTTATATATATACTGCACCCCATGTTTCCATGAAAATGATTGTTGAAAATTATTATACTTTCGAATGCGTTTACTACGAAATATTGAAGTTTATCTACCTGCCAATAGATCATTATTTATGTCTCGCAGATTCATTCATAGAATATTTTCTTTCACCAATTTTACAAACTTCTAATAACAACTACTACTACTACTACTACCACAACTACAACAACAAGGTTGTTAAGAGACAGCTAAAAGATTATTTTTTATTACTCAATAATTTATTGATTAATGTGTATACTCGAAGAACTATGATATATACATATATATATATATATATACATATGTATATATAAATATATATATATATATATATATATACACACACATATACATGATGCTCTACATATACATATATGCTATTATAACAATGCTAAATACAACATTACCTTTATTTATCTGTTCGTTCTCGTCAAACACCACAAACTATTTTTAGATTTTTGGGAGCTGAACAGGCAATGTTAGAGAGATGCGCGCTTTGTTCACTGCAGAATAAACTACTACCAGCATACAGGGGGATGTGATGATGATCCATGACTTTAAACAAATATATCTCTTGACCAGCATTATCTCATATGTTGATATTTAATGAAAACAGGACCTGCTAAACAATTGGAGTATGAATGATAAATCAATATCTTCTTCAAATGTGTAGCGTATTTTAAAAGATTTTTCTTTCTCTTTATTTCTCTCTCTCTCTCTATCTCTCTCTCTATTTTGTTTTTTTTCTTACTTTTTTTTTAATCATGTTACTTTGTAAGCGCGAATACAAATCATTTAGTTAATAAGATTTCATTTCCATTAGGTGTGTTGCAAATTTTATATATATATATATGTATTTATATGTAAGTACATACATATTCAATATTTGTCAATACAAATTTTAATTATTTTTTAACTGAATAATTAATGTGTTACTGGTAAGTTTATCGTCAGGTTTTTTTTAATTCATTAATCATATTTTTCGAGGAGATATGTTTTGATATATGCAATCTTTGGTTATTATATTATTATTATTATTATAAATATCTAATTTATTATACATGTTATAATAATTATTTAAATATGTCATGTTTATTTTGTTTATATTGAAATTTTCTTGATACTCATTGTCCGCATTGAGAATTATAAAATTATTTTCTTATATTTTATTTTTATTTCGGCAATTTAACTGGAAATGCATAACGTAAGTTAAATAAATCAAATATATGATTCGCAGAAACAATTTCTTTAATCAATATAAAAAGAAAAAAAATATGAAAAGAAATCAGATTCCAATAATTTATTTGAAAGTAATTTACGTTTCTCTTTTATATAAAATTTATTTGAAGAAGTGAGTCTAATGTAAGAGAGTATTGAAGATTTGAATACGAATACTTTAAATGTACATGTAAAAATTAGTAAGAATATGAAAATTCAAA
Organism: Mischocyttarus mexicanus; assembly: GCA_023678845.1. NCBI lineage: Eukaryota > Metazoa > Arthropoda > Insecta > Hymenoptera > Vespidae > Mischocyttarus > Mischocyttarus mexicanus. The sequence continues at coordinate 215,042 of JACGTP010000001.1, forward strand.
TTAATTGATTAATCGTATTAATGTAAGGTGTATAATTTAGTGTGTATAATTATTTAGATTAATAATAACATTTCACTGATATTTTTAATTTCTTAAACAGTTTCATTTATTACCATGAAATTGTTATTCTCTATTTCTCTTTCTCTTTATGATACATACTGCATGTTATTTTTTACTTTGTTGTACATTGTCGGTTTATCATACTAACAATATTTATAATGTACTTCTGTATTATTTCAAAAACCAAATCTATAACATTTTGCTCGAACTATAACGAAATATATTATTGTTAAATCCATTACACAAAAATTCCACGATTTAGATGCAATTTTAATACAAATTCATAAACTTCAAATTTCATTGCAAAATATCTCTTTTTCATAATTCTAACATTTTGATTACAATGGTCCAAATTAATACATAAAATTTCCAACTTGTTGCATTACATAAAGCATACATATTACATTATTTGATGATATTCTTCTTTTTGTAGATCATGCCAATTGCTATTTTTTAATGTGTTCATATATATTTTCTAGTATTTAAATACTCAATTCAAACTAATGGAAGTGTTTCAGGGACAAGGTCTCTCTCTCTCTCTCTCTCTTTCTCTATCTCTATCTCTACAAATTTATCCAGTATCTCTGATAAGAAGGAACACGTAGTAAATGTGCATGTATTAATTAATTTGTAAATATTATACTACATATATATATATTATATTGTCTTCAATATATTTTGAAGCAAATGTTTCAAATGATGAAGGTTTGTATTATATATTTATCTAGCAGTAGTAGATTTTTTAATTGCTTGTGATTATTTCTCTTCATATATGTAGATATATTAATGTTTAAATAAAGATATTTATGTTTATATGAAAATATTTTAGTATACAATTCCCATATTTGATGTATAGTGCCCATGTAAATTCTGTATCTTTACCCATAAAATAATTTTTTAATTGAAATTTATTTGTTTACTCTTTAAAAATGCCAAGGACGCTAGTTTTTATGTTTACGTCAATGGCGATATTAGGCATAATTCTTCATCGATTTTGATGAACAAGGAATTTTTTGAAAGATGAAAAAAAAAATTAAGAAACAGTTTGTTTGAATTTATAAAAAAGCTTTATTTTCTGTGAAGAAAATTACTTCAAAAAAATACTACTTTATTTTAATGCATAAATTATTCTCAAAAAACCGATATTTTTGGAATAATTTTTTTCACTGAAAATAATGCATTTTTATAGATTCGAATCAGTCATCTCCTCACCTGAATTTTTATCTTTCAAATGTAACCTTAATTTTTAATATCGGTTAAGAATTATGTATGGTATCATCAATGGTGTAAACATCGTTTTTAATATTTTTTGTGAAAAATTAACTTGGTACAGTGGCGCTCTTATGAAATATGGTGGTGAAAGAGAGAACTCTTACCCCCGTTACTGATTTTTATATACACATTTGTGTGGTTTATTTCATTTTCTTTAAGTAGCCGGTTCCGTACACGTGCAGACACATATATGTTTATTTATTATTATAAATTTATAAATTAAATTTTTCTTAGTTTTTATAATTAAATGTTAGAAAAATTTTGTAATTCTCTTTTTTAGGTTAGAAAGATTGTAGACAAAAAATGTGAACGTAATCAACTAATTGTAAGTTAATTTTTTACAATTATATTTAAATTCTAATTAAAATTTTTTTTCTCAAATTCAAAATTTAATTTATAAATCGGTGTAGGAAAATTAAATAATTTTAGAAAGAAATAAGTACCATGCAAAAAAAAGTTTATTTGTGCATAGACATATTGCCACCTGATTTAAGCATGATAAACCAATTTAAATTTAATAAAACATTTGTAATTTATATATATATATATATTATTCATAAATAATTTGCCAGCAAAAATATGAATGCATGGTAACTGGGAAAATGAATAATCAGAAACCCTTTTTATCTAAAATTACACTACAACAGAATATTTAGGAATTATTTACAAGCATCTGATGGTGGACCATAGATTGGATTTAATTGTTGCGTACAACGAATAAAAGTCGCACGTTTTGGCAATTCGCGTAATCTTTCTGCACCTGTATAAGTGCACGCAGATCGCAGACCTCCTAACATATCTAAAACTGTATCTTCTACTAAACCCTTGTAGGGTATTTCTACAGTCTTTCCTTCTGAGGACCTAAAACCAATAATAATAATAATAGAAAATACAAATATTTTATTAATAGGTTATATCAAACTATAAAATTTTAATTATACGTACCTATACTCAGCGACACCACCAGCATGTTTTTTCATAGCCGTACTAGAAGCCATGCCGTAAAATAATTTATATTGTTTTCCATCTTTGTTTTTCACAATATCACCTCCACATTCGTCATGACCGGCAAACATACCACCAGCCATGACAAAATCGGCACCAGCACCAAAAGCTTTTGCTAAATCACCTGGACACGTACAACCTCCGTCCTAAAATATAGTATAAATAACTATTAATATTATTATATACTATTAGCTTGTATTTAGTATGCTCAATCAATAATATTTACTTACAGCAATAATATGCCCTTTTAAACCATGTGCAGCATCTGCACATTCAATCACAGCACTTAATTGAGGATATCCAACACCTGTTTTCATTCTCGTAGTACACACCGAACCTGGACCAATTCCTACTTTAATTACATCAGCTCCCGAAAGTATTAATTCTTCTACCATTTCTCCTGTTACAACATTGCCTGCCTGTGATAGAATCATTTAAAGAAACCTTCACATATATTCTTATATGTTAGTTTTTTTTTCTTATTGAACACTTACAATTATAGTATGATTTGGATATTCAGATCTAACTTTCCTCACATATTCGACAAAATGTTGCGAATATCCATTAGCAACATCTAAACATATAAATGAAAGTTGTGGTACAGCAGCAATAATACTTGAAAGTCTTCCAAAATCATCATTCCCTGTACCGGAACTAGCGGCAACATTTTTTAAACATTCAGGATTTTGCGCAGCAAAATCTTTCCATTCGTCTGCTGTATAATACTTATGAATAGTAGTAAAGAGACCATGCTAGAAATATTTAAAAAGATTTAATATTAATCAACAAATGTTAAATATTAATTCGATATTATCAATTATTTTGTGATTATAATGTTGGATATAATTTTATATAATGAATCATTACAATAAGTAATATGTTAAATTTTAATAATTTTCGTACATGCTGTAATTTTAATTGGAATTTCCCAAGGCAGTACAAAATCCATTTTGAACAATGCAAGCAATTAGAATCCGCTAATGTATAATACGTTGGTTTGATTTCTTTCAGTTATTTCCCGTTTTTTATTTTTAGATCTTATTAGTTCTGAAACGTTGATATAAAAAACAACTATATGATTATTTTGTATATATCGTATATTGAATCACGAATTTTTAACACCTATGATTCATTTTCATAAGACAAATGTTCTTTTAATTTTTTAATTTAGAAAATAGCCAACATTAAGGTTCAACATTGTAATAGTATTTTATATGTTAAATAAATGAATTATACCTTTGATAAAGCTCGTGCCATCTCAAATGTCCCTACAGTGTCCATATTCGAAGCCATTACAGGAATACCTCTGTATGTTTGCTTCGAATTGCGAAATGTAATTTCTCTAAAAAGATCAACCTGAAATATAAATGTTCTAAATAGAAATAACATACAAATAAATATTCATATTAATAATTAATCAGTCTAAAAATTCAAAGATAAACTATTTAGCAAATATAATTAATATATTAAAATAAATTATATTATATTTTCATATTAAATTATTTTATGATACGTTCAGATTGTTTGTGAGTAATTTAACTTATCGAATAAAGTAAATATTCTACAAAATTTACTGATGGTAAAAGTAATAATAAAAGATTTATAAAAAATAAAGAGAGACAATATAGAGCTGCACTTTGTACCATAAAAATATTAAAAATATTAAAAATGCAATTTGAAACTTACATCTGATCTGCTTTTTAACGTACTCCTCTTTGGCCGTAAAAGGACATCTTTAAAGTCTAATTTAATATCATTTATTATATTTGGCATTTTGATTAACGTATATTATTAATTGATGAATGACAAAAAATAATTTAGTAGATAATTTAATTGATCTTCCTATCAAAACCAATCACCACTTCCACCCCACGTTTATTAGAAATATTTTAATGCATATATATAGATGTTATATTAACAATAGTATTCCTGAAAGAATGATTAAAATTAAAAAAAAAAAGAAGTTGAAGTTTTATTTAAATGACTTACCATTAATAAAAGAAAATAAATACTTGTTAGATCAATGACGAGAGATCGTATTATTTCTATCGACCAATTAAATATATATGTAATTTCATTCACAAGATATCATAATCAGTTATGATTGGAATACCAGATAACCCTTTAATTCGGTGACTAATAATCTATCTCGTTATTGTATTTATCTGATTGGTCGAATTTTCCACGTTTCATTCTCAATGGAGGGAGAATTTAAATTCAAAAAAAATTTTAATTTAAAATTTTATTTGCACAAATTCCTTTTAAAAAATTTATCGACAATATTTTTTAAATTTTATTTTTGTATATAAAATTGAAAAATGAAACAATTTAAAAATATATTTCTTCATTGAGTTTATTAGTTATTTTATTATTTATTTTATAAATACAATATTATTAAATACATATCTCTCTTATATCAGAAGAATATAATAATATTTATATTGGTAACCCTGCAATCACTTTGCTATAATTATGTTGGTAACCCTGCAACCACTTCACCATATGTTATATGCGTACTCACAGTTGTCGGTAGTAAGGTAACAATCAGCGGGTTTAAAAGGTTATGATCATGCATTAAATAATTTCGTGCATAAGCTGAGTTATATAGTAAAAACATCTTCAGTAATTGCATTTAAGTAAAATAAAGTGTTTATGATTTATTAATAATTAATTGTCGTTGGAGTGTTCTGTTGATTTTTTATATTAAAAAAGAAGAGGAAGAAAAAGGATGGCTATAAAGAAAGCACAACATCATGCACGTGGTATAAAAAAACGTAAACCGGATTCATTTAAAAATAATGTGAAACAAAAACAAGAAAATAAAATAAAAATTAAGAACAAAAAAGCATTGATTATCGAGCAAGAAATTAAATTCGTGAGATTATTGTCGTGCAATGATAAAAAAATAAGGGACAAAGTTTTGAAGAGTTTGAAGAAATGGTTAATAGCACGTTCTAAAAATTCATTTCGTAAGAGTGTTTTTTTATTATTTTATATTTCAAATTATAATTATTTTTAAAACCAAGCATATATTTTCATTCATAAAATACATAATTTATTTATAATTAAAATCTTTTTAGAATTTATAGAAGATGATTTTATGAGATTATGGAAAGGTTTGTTCTATTGTATGTGGATGGCGGACAAACCTTTAAATCAAGAAGAGTTAGCTGAATCTCTTAGTAAAATTATATATTGTTTTGATTCTATACCTTTAGTATTATTATACGTTAAAAGTACTTTTAAAACTTTAGCGATAGAATGGTTTGGCATTGATCAATTAAGATTGGATAAATTTGCTATGGTAAGTTTATGGAATATATTTCTTAATCTATGATCGTATGGTCAAAACAAGGCTCTTAAACATTTTTTATATATAAATATTTGAACTGTAGTACACCATTACAAACAAATTTATGGAGCTGCACTGTAAAAAATGTTGAGATACTCTGCTATATATTAAAAATGTAATAACTATATCAATTTATTTATTTACAGTTAGTGAGAAGAATATTACGACAAATCTTTAAAGTATGTCACGACAAAAATTGGAACATGGAATTGGTAGAAGGTCTAATGAAAATATTTCAAGAAATCCTAATAGAACCAAAATATTGTTTAGGTTTTAAAATGCAATTAATTGAATTATACTGGGAAGAAATAGCAAAAGTAAATATTTTATTTTACGAAAAAACTCCATTAATAAAAAAACAGGAAATATAATTATAAGAAGTTAGGACGTAATACAGATTGAAGATTATAACAAACATTGAGAATGATTCATATATAAAATATTTCATAAAATATTTAAGTGACAAGAGAGATATACTATTATTTCTATTTTTATTATAGGTCAGCAATGGAAACGTACCAGAAGATATTGTTACAAGACTTATTGAACCATTTATTGCATACATGGCTGTAATGGGAGATGAAAGAATAATAAGGCACGTTATGAGACATATTTTTAGATATCTTATCTTTCAATCCGATGTTGGAATGGATTATAAAGAAAAATTTGAAGCTTGGAGAAGAGTAAGTGATTAAAATGTTTAAAAATATTTTATTTAATATTTTATAAATTTATAATATTTTAATAAGCTTATGTTTTTATATATAGGCTGGATTCCCTTGTAAAAGTATTGATGATATGCAAAAAATAGAAGAATCCGACGAAGAAAATGAGGAAAATACGAAAGTAATTCCTGAAAAAGAATCAACTGAGGATACAGTAAAAGTTTTAGATCCAAGAGCTGGTAAAGTTGACGTCGTGTTGCCGCAAATTAATTTCAATGCTAAGAATATATCCGAAGTTATTAAAATGTACAAATTTCATCCTTCATCAACAGCAAAGTCACGAAGACAAATTGCACGTCTTATAGATGAGTAAGTATTCAAATTTATTTTTAAATTTATTGCACACGGTAACTTTTCCCATTTTATTCTAACATCATTGTCTGTAGATTTACAAAAGTTTCGGAAGGTAAAATGCCTCTCGGTGTGCAGGAAGTAGAAATCGTTCACAAATTCAGATCAAAAACAAATCCAAAGAAAGCTGCATTACGGTTATTGAAATTTAACGAAGAATTGTATTCTGATAGTAACGGAAGTAAACGAAAGAGAAAAAGAAATGAAGAATCGGATGGAAGTTTCATCGATGAATTAGAAGAAATTAATACGGACAAAAATATTACGTTACAAAGAAATAATAAAAATTTAAATAAGAAGAAAAAATTAAATCAAAATTTACAAAACAATTTAGATGAATCCAATAAAAATAAAGAAGAATCATGTTCGAGAAACTTGAAGATTAATAATAAGAATAAACTAAAAAAACGAGGAGATCAACTTGAAAATGAAACTGTAAAGAATAAGAAAAATGAGATAGCTATGATCATACCTAATAAAATAAATAAATCTAAAGGAATGAAAATGAAATCGACGTTGATTAACGACAAAAATACAACTAAAACTATGATTATAAATAAATTGAAGAAAATAAAAAGTAATATTTGCGGTCACTGGGATGTATCGGATTACATTGTTCCGGTCAATGGAAATCAAAATAAAACGAATAATTCGTTTAATGAAGAAATTGATAAGTCGATATTAAACGATAAAAGTGACATAATGTTTGATAAAAAAATAGTGCCGTTAAATCCTGAATTAGATAAACCAATGGTAAGTCTTTTTTAAAAGTTAAAATAATAATTAATGTAATTTTTAATATTATTTTATATTATTCTATATTGAGAAATATAACACTGAAATTATTTATCATTTATAGAAATCAACAGAACACTCGGATAAACAGGATAAATTGATCAATGATTTGGGGCAGAAAAAACGCGTGAAAATCGTCTTACAACGTAATACTGCACAACACACTTCGGATTATATTCAACAAATTAAAAAAAGTCCAGCAATTCCTTACGATGCCAATAAAAAGCCTCCGATTGGTGTTTTAAAAGCTAGCCCAATACCAAGCCCAGTTAATCCATTTTATAGAAAGAAATATATGAATATAATATAAATAATGTAATTGAACGATGTGTGCATTTAGGATAAATACTATACAATTAATTAATTATTTCTTAACACGTTAAGTGCGATGTCAGTTCATGAAGATTAAATTTTCCATTCAAACAGAAAACTACCGTTTAAGGGCCGTTCAACATCAGTTAAAAAACAAGACCATGTAAGTGTAAAAATTTGTTTAAGTAGAGAAAGAATTTAGATTTTACATTGATTATTTTCAAAAAGTTTGTAAAGTTTGTTGCAGTTAGATTCAGGAAAATGTAGGTATTAAAATGTTCCATAGAATTTGTCGCCATTGTATGTATCAGATATTTATGCGTTAATTTTACACTACTAAATGTTGAATATCAAATTATTTTGTTTTTACCGTCATCGTTAATTCGTTTTGTTGTGTTGCACACTTTATTTAACAATAAAATTTATTAGTTTTTTTTAAGAAGAAAATATTTTTCTATTAAAATAACAACATTTATTATTTAACCTTGATATTTCCAGTCCGACACACCAATTTTAACTGGTGAAAAGTCCACTGTCAGTTCCTTGATTTTGCTTGAACGAAAAATCAAGAAAAATTAATTTCGCACTTAATGTGGTAATAACAATAATAATAATAATAATAAAAGTACAAATTGATTTTATTTGTAATGTTTTTAATCTTTTAACTGTCCAATGATTAAAATTGCATATGTAGATAAAATACGTAATGACTCTTGTTAATATTATTAGAGAATGTTATTTAAGAAAATTATTATTGTTAAAAGAAAAAAAAAACTAGCACTAATTATAATTGATATTTCGAAAAATTGAAGAACGGAAGTAACAGAAAGTAAGGATAAGAAGAAAGAGAAAAAGATGGTTGTTGATATAAAATGATACGATATACTTGGGTAGCCCATCTCATTTAAAAGGCAACATTTCTCAGTGAACGTTTGTAGAAAGTGGTCAACCAATGAGCTGAGAAGAATACTGTACTCCCCATCGAAGAAGTGGGTGCTTTTCAGTATCGTGGGGGGTATACCGGGGCAATACCGGTTCGATTTATCATCTCTTGGTAGTGTCGTGGAGCTGTGCTATCCGGTTGTTAGTCACATTGATTAATAAAAAATTTATCTTTTGTATCAAGGACTAAGAATTGGTACGACAATACGGTAGAATTAATAACAATATATTTTTAATTTTTATTCGAAAAAAAAAAGAAATATTTACGAACTGACGATCAAGAAAATAAGAAGACATCAAGAAAATAAGAAATGTCGTTTCGACTTAAGACGCTTTTGTGCGTCATCTTGATCATCATTGTCACAGGTAGGAAGATAACATTTTTCCCATTAAGTTCATTTCAACCCTCTCTCTCTCTCTCTCTCTCTCTCTTTGTTAATTTTCGTTTTATTATTTTAAATTTATATTTCGTCATCGAGAAAGTGAGACAAACTAATTTAATGTTAAATCATCCTTTTTTTCTTCTTTAATTTATTTAATGTTTACGATCTTACATACGTAACTGAGAAACAGAGGCGGTAACGGTGAAAGAAAAAGAAAGAAATAGAGAGAGAAAGAGAGAGAAAGAGAAAGAGAGATTGCTTGGAGTCGTGGATAAAACGAGATCCAGTCGTCCTTGTTGTCTGAATTCGTAAAACATCGAGAATCCCTTTCGAAAATTGCGAAACTAGACGATCGATCGAGATTCATCGAGTTTTATTATAGATGACATTCATCCGGTAATTTTTCTTTAGAGAATCAATGTTAAAATGATTTTTAATTATTATATTTGCTATTTAGTTTACAAGGTTGTCTATTATTTAGTTTCCCTTCATTTTATTTCATTACAATAAAAGGAATTTTCTTCTTTATTTTTCCTGTACGTTTCGAACGTTCTTGTTATTGGAATTAAACTCGATCTTTTTTGCTCACCTACACGTGGAATTATTTCTTAAAACTTTTTTAATCGTTAAGGACAAATTTTGTATTTTAAAACAGCATCCTTGTTAATTTAATGTATTTTTTTTTTTACATAAGTCTCAACACAACACATGGATTAATTATTTTTTAAACATAAATCCCAATTAGAAATATTTTCGAGAATAATTATTTATTTTGTTAAATTTATTTTTGCGCGTAGGATATTTTTCGGGTATCCAGGAACAAAAAAAGACATCGAACATTGAAATAAAACAACATTCTTGCTGATTTCACTTATATTTACATAAGTCTCCCTCCTTTCTTCCTAGGCATATATGAATTTTGATTTTGAACGCGATAAAGAAAGAAAAAAAGATTAATAATATCGGGAATAATTAATGATCCCCTTTATCGTGAAGAATGTTTTTTTTTTTCTTTTTTTTTTCGGATTAGGAACAAATGCGTTGATGAATATTTTGGTAAAAACAGCATCCTTGTTGATTTCACTAATATATTTACATAAGTCTGACTACCTGGCACATATGGCATTATAACAGGATTCAAGAAGAAAGAGATAAACACGTGTACGTGCACATACACAAATAGAAATGTTGCACCTGAACAGTTTGCTAGTAGGTACAACGTCATTGCCACACCGGTACCTTCACTTTCCACTTTGCAAGTAAACGTATATACGTTTTGACATCTCTACAAGCACAATTTATACCACTCGAGATGATTTTATACCAAATGATATACTTAGTCGTAATAATTATTAAACTCGATAACAAAAAATGAAAATTTATAAGAAAAATCGATCGTGTTAATTATTAAAATTGATCATTGTGAATTAGTAAGAAAATGAATAATACATATTATCTAATTGAATATTAATATAGTTTAGTATTAAAACATCTTTAAGTTATTCTACACAACAGTGTCAGTATTAAGATCAGGTTGTGTGTTAACAATCATAAAATCAAGCATAAGACTCTTCCTCGTTGGCTACTTTCTCCTGGCTGCGTATACGCACATGATTTTAACACATTCGAATACCATTTCGTCGGGATATAACGAAACATCGATATTTATTTTCATTAAATTGATAATATCTTCGTTGTATAAATCTTTTGAATATCTTCAATTGAAAGGTGTTTAAATCATTCGGTGTGTCTACGGAAATAAAAATAATATTGTCAATGAAAATAATTTTATTGTTAGATAATTGAATATTTACAATTATGCAAGTACGTATTAAAGAAAATAATGTTCATTTTGCAATTGTTCATATAAAAATTAATAATAAAAAGTGTATAAATTTAATTTGTAATATTTGTTTATAAAAATTTTTATGCACGTAATTGAGATGCTTGAATTTTTATATTTCGAAATAAAATTTTATATGAATGATTAAATTTAATAGAATTTTAATAACAAAATATTTTATAATCGTTAAATAATAAATAATGTATATAAATTTAGTGTACTTCTTGGATTTTGTAAAATATATTAATTTGATAAAAAACGAATAAAATTTATATGTAAATTAAGAAATCGAAAGTAATATATGTAAATAAGAGAAATATCATACGATGGATATTTGTTTAGAAAATAATAACAGAGGGACTGGTTAGGGCCCAAGAATTTGCTTTCTCGTATCAACATGTAACACTTTGAGTGTAGGCCTATTAAAGTGTTGTATTTAATTAACGTTAGAGAACTTCCAAAACCAGTCAAAATAACTGGTTGAAGTATGTCGATCATGTAAAAGATTCTTTTTTCCTCTTTCCTCTTTTTTTAATAATCATCAGAATTCTTTTCGTGACAACAAATGACATTTACTCATTATTGATTTACTTCATGTCTTTTTAGTGACCCTGTCCCGAGAAATTCAGTGTCGAGACAAATGTTAAAAAAAAAAAAAAATAAAAGAGATCCTCGAGATAATTCGGTTTGTGTGTCGAATTTTAAAAATACGTGTTAGCTCGGTTAGTACAGGTAAAAGATTGGTATTTCACAATCGCGTTCCTCATCACTTTCTCAAGCCTCTTTTCAGAATATCTTTTGAATTTCTCTCAACTCATTTTCTTTTTCTTCTGTCTGCAAGTTTCCTTGAATAAATACTTTAACTTTCATCTTCATCTTCATTAATATAATCACGATCACGATAATATCTGGCATTGTATATTCTCGTAAAGAAATACAAAAATAAGTTGGAGAAAAATATTGAAAAGCAAAGAAGAAGAAGAAAAAAAAAATAGGAAAAGACAATGCAAAATAGAAATAGTTAAAGTATTATCGTGTGCAGGTTGTTGTTGATAGGACTCGTATCCTCCTATTGTTAGTCAATTCGTTACGAAATAATCCAACTATTATTCTTTCGAAAGATTAAACGTTTATAGGAGGTATCGTATTACAGTAGTTTATGGCGAAAACACTAACATAATTCGAATAGCTTTGAAACAATTCTTAGAGAACACTGGGAATAATTGTATATCTTTATTTTATAATGAATGGTGGCTGGTTGATAACGAAGAGAATATAAATTCCGATGATATGGCTGCCGCGTTGGAGAGTTCAACGACTCTTTTTCTTTCATTGAAGATATACGATGATCGTACAGATAACATAAATTGTTACTTTTTTCTTTTCTTTTTATTTATATCACGAAGGTCTACGATTGTAAATAAATTATTGATTAGATTGTACACATTCTTGATTATTGCATATATTAAATGACATCGATAAATACGTGCCTTGAGTTAACCAAGCAGAAATTAATTCAAATTCTTAAGTCACACAATCAAGTTAAGTAATAAAGATGTGTGTATGTGTGTGTGTGTGTGTGTGTGTGTAAGATATAGAAATAAAAACTAAATAATATCTAGTCAAAGTGGAACACAGAGACATAGTTATGTTATTATATTCATTCTTTTTTAACTAACGTTAAATCTTCATCCTTGACATTTTCGACCGAGATACGAGCAACTTTCAATTTAATTTTTAATCTATGATAATGATTAATCTTCGCCTTCTTTGTAAACCCATGGAAGATATTATGTTATTTCTTTTTCTTCTTCTTCTTTTTCTTTTTTATGTCAAGGTTAAAATATTTGCTTTTTTCTCTGTTTGTTGCAGTACAATGCCAAAAGAATAAAAAGGAGGAGGATAAAAAAGACGAAGAATTTACATGTCCGGAAGGTCAGGGAAACGGAAATTTTGCTGATCCTGCGACCTGCAGAAGATTTTATCAGGTATTTTTATTTTATTTTATCAATAATATTAACAAAATATATTAACTATGTTATAATTTATATTTTGACAGTGTGTAGATGGATATCCGTATTTAAACAGGTGTCCTTCGGGATTACATTTTGATGATATCAGCAAATTCTGCACCTTCAAAAATGAAGCTCGTTGTGGTCCTATTGCTGCAAGTAAATATATATACAAATAATTTCGTATTACTTATAAGTTTATATATTTTTTAAATTTTATTCACTGTTTTAATCCAATTTTTTTGTTCAGCTCCACCGCCGGTAACGGATCCTCCGACGGATCTTGCTGAAAGATGTGATACATCTATTTGCCAGCTTCCATATTGTTTTTGTTCAAGAGATGGAACGATTATTCCCGGTGGCCTTCAACCGGAAGAAGTATAATTTTTTATATTTAATTTTAATATCATATATAAACATATCTATTTTTTATTTAATATATTTTACTCTTTACAGACACCACAAATGATAATAATAACATTTGATGGAGCAATAAATCATAATAATTTTGATCATTATCAAAAGATCTTTACGCAAGATCGTTTAAATCCTAATAATTGTCCATTGAAAGGTACCTTTTTCATTTCTCACGAGTATTGTAATTATAATATGGTGCAAAGTTTAGCGCACGATGGTCATGAAATAGCAACGGAAACAATCTCGTAAGTATGAAAATGATTGCTTCAATTTGTCAAGCAAAATTCTAAAATTAAATATATTTTTAGGCTTCAGAAAGGATTAGAAGATAAAGGGTACGAAGAATGGGTCGGTGAGATGATTGGAATGCGAGAAATTCTCAAACATTTTAGTAATATTTCAGCTAATGAAGTTGTTGGTATGAGAGCACCGTACTTAAAACCTGGTAGAAATACTCATTACAAAGTATTAGAAGATTTTGGTTACATATATGATAGTAGTATTGGAATTTCACCATTAAAAACACCAATATGGCCATATACTCTTGATTACAAAATACCCCATGAATGTAAAGCTGGTACCTGCCCTACTAAATCATTTCCAGGTAATCATTACTTCAAATAAACTAAAATATATAATTTATTATATATATGATTAAGACGTTTCGTTTATTTTATAGGAGTATGGGAAATACCTCTAAACGCTCATTATGTTGAAAGTTATGAAGGTGGACATTGTCCTTATTTGGATCAATGTGTATTACATAATCATGACCCTGAAGAAGTATTCGATTGGTTACAAGAAGATTTTAACAGATATTACGAACAAAATAGAGCACCATACATGATGCCGTTCCATACGAATTGGTTTCAAATAAAAGAACTGGAAAGAGGACTTGCTAAATTCCTTGATTGGGCAGTAACATTGTAAGTATTTAATTATTTTTAAATATTCGAATATAAACGTCTTCTATAATCTGCACCATTTCTTACAAGAGTGTATTAATAAAATATTTTTCTTCTTTTTACAGACCAGACGTTTACTTTGTGACTGCCACACAAGCATTAACTTGGATAACTGATCCAAAACCAATTAAATCTTTACATAACTTTGAAGGTTGGTCGTGTAAGAAAAAAGAAAATATTCCTGGACCACCATGTAATAATCCAAATAAGTGCGCTTTGGACTTTAAGCCTCCAGAATCTAATTTCACTACAACTAGGTATATTAAAAATAGAAATTAGATTGTATTTACAAATTTTTTAAGCAAGTTTAAGTATAAATACTTGAAGCTTAAATTAAATATTACGTAATATAATATCAAATGATTTTACAGGTATTTGGAAACATGTAGAGAATGTCCTTATAAATACCCTTGGTTGGGAGATGCGAAAGGTACTGGATTATACAACGATAATTATAATCCTGAAAAGAAATAAAATGAACATTTCTAAATAAAATTAGGTGTAATATTATGATTGTCAAGTTAAGTTACATTTTGTTTTATTGTTATCGTCAAAATGGTTGCTGCTATGTGTGATAAAAGTCATTGATTATTCGTTGGTAAAGAATGTGTCTATAAATTTTGTACGAATTACCTATAAATATTATAGTTTATTTCAAGGAAGTATTATTATCATATATATGGTATCTAAGAAGAATGACAAAATTTGTCAACGACAAAAATTTTTCTTACTGATAAACAATTTACATTTCATTGATCAGTTTGATTAACTGTATAAAAATTATGTAAGGCTGTAATATTTTAGTTTTTTTTTCCTTCTGCGCGTACTTTTAACAAATTTCGTTCTTTATTGATTTATAATTCTTTTCTTTTTTTGTTTTGTTTATAACAATAAATTTTGATAGATTCGATTAAAATATATGTATAATTAAATAATCCGTTATTTCCATATTATTTTAAATTAATTTTAATTTTTAATTAAAACAATAAAATATTATTTTCTTCAATATTAAAATTATGTACAATGAGGTCTTCTTTATTTGATCTGTTCTGTTAATTTTATAAATTTATATGCAAATTATATCAAATTAATTTATTTATTGTATTAGCAAGAACACATAGTTACCCAAGACAAGGTAAATATCTTACGTATTAATTGCTCTATGTAATAATATATATTGAAAATAATATATATACATACATATATATAGAGAAGATATTATAGCTACAATTATAGCTCTATGATCAAATACAGTATTGTTTTAAATAACTATATTATCTAACGATTTGGAACCCATTCATCGAACACTTCGCCCCATTTTTTACGCTCTGTAAGAATAAAAGAAATATTATTTCATTGAAATGTTTAACAGTGAAAAAGATCAAGGAAATGAAATTAATTTAACACGTTTGCTATCACAACATGCTGTAAAGAAGAAATTTCAACTACATTCTATAATTTTGTTTTCGTGTTTAGTCATAAATATATGATTTTGGGATCTCAATGGAAATCTCAATGGTGGTGTCACAGATATGTGATACTGGTAACGAACGTGTTAAATACAAAATAATTTTTTATTACCAGGTTCAGGAAAATCTTCTGGATGTAACGTAACATAGTGACGAAGCATTTGATCTCTTCTCGCACGTTGATCATACATATACTGTGATAGTTTATACGTTAGTCCATATCCTATAAGTGCTGCAATTATATGTACTTGAATACCTGTAGAAAAAATTTATTAATATATGATATTAATAATAAAACAATAATATTAATTAGAAGAAGAGAGATATATTACTATGATCATTTAATTTACTGTCAATATAATTCAATACTGTAAATAATTCAAGGTATAATGATGGTAAGTTGCATAATCATCGGTATACATATATACAAATGAAGGTTAGGTTTGTGTCAACTGTTAATTTAGATTTTTTTTTAATTTCAATACATAAATATAAGATTGATATTTTTACAAATAATTAATACATTTAATTACCTGAAAACGCAGGTCTATTCAATGCTGTATTTCGTAAACATCCTCCTACAAAAAGTGAAAATGGCACTCCGACAAGTGCTCCGTATTTTTCCAAAAGAGAAGGTTCATAATCAGGATCAGGTGTAAGAATTTTCAATGCCCATTGAATGTCAGGATTATCAGCCATTTTTCTTTAATATTTTGTTTAAATCAATTCACAAAAAACTTATAAATTTACTTTAAAAATGCAATCTTTGAGTACGTAATTACTTACAGCTCGCTCTAGCAGAGATAAACTAAAGTAACAAGTCCGCTATTTTGAACTCTTTAAATTCAAATTGTAATTAAATTAGAATTCAAATAAAACATTTTAACTCGAAAATTATTTATTTTAATATACTTCTGAATAATCTTAAATTTTTATAATTTATTTCTTATTTTGTATATATCTGTATAGTCCACTATCGTGTATATATTTTATTTTATATTTTATAGATAAGTATATTGTTGAAATATAAAATAAAAATAAATGACTACAGAGTAATTTATTTATCTACAACATTTATTGGCACATATTTAGCAATACTTATTTTACATAGCACAGCAATTTTTGTTTTCAACTGTTATATGAAAAGTACCATCACTTATAATAATAATAATACTACTAATAATAATAATAATCTAATAGTACTGTTAACATAAAATATATATAAATATAAAATATATTTTAATAAATTTACATATATATATTTTTTGTATCTTTGAATATATAATTGTATAATTATTGAATATATAATTATACAATTATTGAATATATAATTATATAATTATTGAATATATAATTATTCCCCCTTAAATAATTTTTTATAGATTATAGTATCTTATTCATATAATAAAATAAATGTATGACACATATAATTCAAATAATATCATTGATGGCACTTCACATATTCTACATTATAGTTATTCTATATATTGATTATTCTATCTAATAGTTAAAAAAACACTTCCAAAAAATAATAATAATAATAATAACGTTACATAGTATATCATATAATAATGTACAGTTAGATGTAGAAAAATATATAATATTAATTAAGATTGTTATTTTTGTTGCTGTTGTTTTAAGGAAGATGATTTGTCTTGCATTAAAATGGAATAATTAATATCCGGGATTTTATAATATAATTACAATACTTAATATAATTATATTAATAATATATTATTAAGAGTTAATGATAGAAGAACGGTGGATTTATTTTCTAGATTAATTAATCACCTTTTTCTTTAAAACGTATCACATATTAAAGTGTATAAATAAGAGAGTACTATATAGCTATATTTTATTGCATTTGAAGATTGAGAATTTGATTAATAAGTGAATAATTTATACTATTTATACGAATAAAACTCATAAATGGAAATATTTATAAAAACTTACAAATGCATAACAAGTGATTGAAAGGATTTTCGTTAATCCTAGTCAAGTTATTAACAGTAGAAATAAATGTGATAACGTACCATTTGTATTGTTTTTTCTTTCTTTAAATTAATACTTATCTCATATTACGAGCCATGCTCGTTAGTCTTATAGTAAATAATAATGCAAATCGTTAATTGTAGTGATTGATGTTGTAAATGATAAATTCCTTAATTCATCATTCATTTTCTACACTTACATTTAATGAAAATTTGTTTGTACAAGTTAAGCAACACCAGACCATATCGACAATGCTGATCTGAAAGGAAAAAAAAAACATGTAATACATTATAATGCAATTTAAACGATATTATATTTTGTTTATTAACCTGAAGCATGCTTGAGGCATAACGTTGACTTGATACCACAGAATTAATGCTAAAAAAACACTCCAAGTACGTAAAGGACATAAAATAGTAGCAAGCGTTCCGTACGCCAACCAGAAAAAATACGCCATATTTATTTGCATTATAACTAATAATATAATTGGCAAATTTTGCCAAAGCAAACAAATTTTAGATGATCTTTTATACGTTCCTTCTGTGTTTTGTAATCTGTTAAATTATTTATTATTAAGTAAGATACTTCAGTTTTTTCATTTATTACGTTTTATTTTACCTTTTATCCGCTTGATGCGCCAGGATTAACATAAGTGGTAAATGGAAAGAAAATAATTGGAAAAATCCATACGCGTAAGTAAAAGCTCCAGGTAAAAATGAATTTCCAACGTATGTACCCCAAGCAAATATTATTCCTGTATGATTTTCTATCACTTCACCGATAGTCCATGGACCTAAATAGAAATTAATTACATCAAATAAATAAATACTTTGTTTTTTATATTTTATGTATTGCACACGTTAACATATTACATTGTTATAGAGTAAATGTAACGAAAGATAAATAACTTACCAACAGTTAAATATAAAGCGTAAAGGACTAAAGGAAAAAATAAACGATCAATGGTAGATAATATCCACAATTTTCTAATCCACCAGCGGAAGAATTTTATACGTATCCTTGGACGAGACATACGCTTTGCTAATCATAAAATTTAATAATAAAGAATTGTTTTCATTTTTGCAGACATAGAAATATTATATGAAAAATAAATTATTTAATTTACCTTCACAAAGTATATGAAGAAAGCGAAATAAGCACAGAGGTGCTACTATTAATATAAGTACACTTCCAAATAAGAACTGAAACTAAATAAATTTATAAAAATAGATGAACCAATTATTACATCAAGAATTATTACAAATATTTAAATGATTAATAATATATAATGTATTGAATAATAACTTACGATATGACTGACATTGGACATAAGAATCAGTCTAGGTAAAAAGCCAAAAGATAATCGTGACCCGTCAAGTGAAAAAGGTTGTGTTATAACTTTTTCTCTATCTTGTTCGTCAACTACGCGTACCTATAGAATATAAATAATAATAATCAGATATATAATCATATGCAATAAAATACATTTTGATTTTAAATATATAATACTTATATAAATTATACAGAACTTGAATATAATGAATTCCATTGAGATACTCCAAAGTATTCCATTCTACAGCATAGAGTGATCCTTTTATGTGTTTACATTGTAACCAGGGCCCGTTATCCAATTGTGCTTGGACACTTTTTATTGATACTGTTGAAAACGCTAATACCCTATTTTTATATTGTTATAATCATTTATTATTCTTATAAATTTAAGTTTGATGTATTTCAATAAGAATGTTATTTAATACAATTCATAAAATTACCTTATGTGTGTAGATTCAATAATAGAATTAATATTTTCTTTACGAGGCATCATATAAAGTGCATGCTTTGGATTGGTAATCAATGCAACAGGCCAATCTTGATGTTTTATATCAATGAATGAGAATTGTCCGTGATCTATTGCTGCAAGTCGATACCTATAGTAATAAATATAGATATAAAGTAAAATTAAGCTTTTTTTCAATATAGCATGTCATAATAATAGATGAATGAAAAATTCTACATTCTATTGTCTTTCCAATCTGCCAATTCTAATTCAAGAAATCCTGCTTGTTGTTTTGTATACATGTTTGGAACTGTACCACCGAGAGTATGGTAATGACCACATAAGTACACCATGCTTTCTTTATATCTACCTATAATACCATAACAATTATTAATAAACAAAAATGCATACTAATAAAAAAGGACAAAGTTGTATATTATTTATAATGCATACGCATATACCTATAATATTTCTGATACTAGTATCAGATTGAGATAATATACACGAAGTTGGATAATGTCCAAACCAAATAATATAATCTGCATTATTTTTATTAGATATGTTAACTAATTCTTGTATCTTTCTTAATTCTTGTTCGTCTAAAACGCCAACAAAATTGAATGGTCTTTTTGGACCTGGTTTTAAACATGCATCGATAGCAATAAACGAGTATGTTTCGGATCCAACAGTCACTTTATGTATATAAGATCTTGGATATTTTTTCCCTTGGATAGAATAATTCGAATAATAATTATTCTTGGATTCGAGACTTACAACATTGAAATTATCTAAAAAATTAAATTTTTGTAAAGTATGTGTTTATCGTTATTTACATAAATTAATAAGCTTATTATATTTTTATTTAAATTCATACCATGATTTCCTCTGACGTCAAGCCATAATGTTTTTTCTCTGACATTTGTATTTTCTAATATGTTCTTATAATATTTCCACTCTTGTAATATTTGATTGGAACCCATTTTATCTTTACTCTTTGCATCAGTTAAATCACCTATGTTAACAAATATTATTATAATGATGTAATTAAGAAGAATTATAATATAATAAATGATATATTCTATACAGTATAAAATACCTGATGCAAGGACAACTGAAGGCATAATAGTCTTGACTGTTACATTACAAAACTCTTGTAATTCTAGTATTCTTCTAGGATCTTGAAATATGCTTATATGTATATCAGTTATCTGAAAATAATTAAAATTAAGTAAACAGCATCGAATATATAAAGTTAAACGATTTTATATTTAAAATGAACTATCATGACATTTACAAACTATAGTAAGAAATATAATATTTTAAGTAATATAACTAACCTGAATAAACCACATTAAATAATCATCTGAATCCGTTATTTGATATAAATTTGGTTGTAGCCATTCCGATTCTATGCCTTTGCATGATAAGGTATTATCTGATATATGAGAATCAACATTAATTAGATCGGCAACGTTAGCCACAAAGATTGATAACATTAATACAAATATTAGAAGTGCCACAGTTGATTTAGCTATTTTCATTTTAAATAAGGTACAATAATTTGTCCACATATATATATATTAATTTTTGTGTAATAATTACTCGTTTTTTTAAATAATAACCTTATGTGACTATATTTTAAAATATACTTATCACATAAAATTCCACAAAAGTACTTTTTTTCAAAATCAAAATACTTGGAGTATATAATACTTATGTTATTGCACTAAAATGTAAGTTAATTTTTATTTGTTTTGTTTAGATTTACATCCATACAGGTTATAATTATTGATACACACGATTAATCAATTTATATTTTTATATACATATTTATTTTGGGGTGGGGGGAGGAAGACAGTTGAAATATTTCAAATTAATGAATTTTATTTCGGTTACATTTGTTCCCTGACAGTTTTTACATTACGACTTATGCGCCGACAAATCTACATCTAACAGCTGATCAGTCTCTGAGTCGATGGTAAGATGATATATCTGTAAAAATATATTTAGTACACTCTACGCATGACAATTTCCGTAAAAGCTATGAAACAATGACACACAAAAATTTATACTTTTTGATTAAAAAGTATAAATTCAATATACTGTATAATATATATAAGTACACCATATAGTATATACATAAAATGTACAAATACTATGTAGCATATATATATCAATATTTGTTTATCATTTATCAGCTAATCAGAGTTCACTTCTAAGTCATGTCAAAAATAAATAACGACATTACTTTTTGATCCACCTAATATAATGTATAGATATTATATAGCATGTATATACAAAGTGTCTCAGTAGAAGATCAATTAAATATTTTCTTTGCTTTTAATAATATGAAAACATTATTTAGGGGCATAATTTGATTAATTTCAAAAGAGGTATATATCATGGAAAATAATTTTTGATTTAGATTATTTTTTTTTATAAATTTCCTCAAGAACCCGTCATTATTTTTTACTCGGTAAATGTGAAATTTTGTTCTATTGCATATTCGTAACAAGTAAAAAAATTTATTGAAATATACTTGTATTATAATTTTGATAAAATAAAATGTTAAATAGAAATCTATTATTACTGATAGTCTATGAATGAGAGAACCTATTATTACCAATAATCGATATATAGTAGGGATAATAACAGTGGTAACACATAATTATTAAATCAATGATTAATTTAGTTTACTTATTATTAATAATTTTTATTCACAATAATAGTACATTTGTTGTTAACAGAACACTTCCAACTTATTGTTTTAATAATATGATTGGAATCTGCGTACATCTTTTCCTCAATATTTATTTAATTAATATTGTTCTTTTATAATACCTATAATTTGTAAGGTAAGAGACTTCGATTCTATCAAACGTTAATAGGAGCAGGTGGTGTCTGCTTTAATTGCAAAATAATCGAGCGCATTCGAGATACATCTTTGGAAGTGCGAGATGATTTAGGATTGAAATCGCATAGCTTTGCGATACGTTCCCATTCAGTACCAGGCTCCACTTCGTCAGCTTCTGCAACGAATTGCTTCTCTGCATTCCTATTAATTAAGAACGCCAAATTAATTCTAATGTCATATCACGTATCATTTATTTTATAAAAAGTTTTCATTAATCCATGTTCTTTTTCCATATACAATTCAAGCATAATTCATCACTGTCTAATTTATTTGCGGGCATTATTTTTATCTTTTACAAAAGTGAATGCCAGTATACATGCATTTAACAATGCTTATACAACAATTTTTAGTAAACATATAGATTGTAATATTAACAAAAACTAAAATAATAATAATAATAATAATAATAATAATAATAATAATAATAATAATATATTGCCGGATTTGTATGATACGTATAAATATATGATATGCGATACATTCTTTGTAATAATAAAAAAAAGTTTAGCTTTCTAGAATTTAATTTATATGAAAGTATCTATCTTTTTTTAAAAACTTTGTCTATTTACCCGCCTAAGCAAAGCTATGTAGTATGGTAATTTAATGCAATACACATTGCAACTATATGCGATCAATAATGCAATAATACATGCAATTAAACAGATTGTAACTTACTTGGCTGATTCCCTAAGAAGCAGAATAAAAAAATAATGTATGTATATATCTATATATCATACTTATTCAGATAGCCTAAAATTAAGTATATGATAATATTGAACTACCATTAATAAATGTAATTAAAAGAATATGTAACTGTTGATTTCATCAAAGAAAATATGAAAAATATTTATTTTACAACTTTTAAGTTAATATACCTGTAGTTTTTGCTTTGCATTTATTATAAAGGAAAAATAAATTTAACAAAAATAATGGGGGGAAGTAAAAAGTTCTGAGCGTTTTAATCGTCGAAATAAAGAGAAAAAACGGTCAGAACTTTTTACTTTATCTAATATAAATAATTAATATCAAAAGTGAGAAATCTTTTTTTAGTGTCTGTAATTACTTATGTAAATAAAACAAATGTTAGATTTCAATTACAGATAATATATAAATACCGGATATAAGAAAATAGAAAAAAAAATTACCTGTTAGTTGTTTGGGTTTTGCTAATTGCCTCTACGTGATGTTTATACCATTCTTCTAGTTCTTTCTTGGCAGCTTCTCTCCATTCTTCCTTCTTTTTTTCTTCTTCTGCATCTAATGAAATACATGTATATAACCTTTAGAAAATATTATAAATAATATGCAGGATATTTGACATTTTTTTGATTTAACAGTGTCAGTATATTTTGTCATCGGGTTTTTTTTTATTTTGTAATTTAATTTAATTATTATATACATACCTTTTTCTTCAAGACGCGTTTTCTGTTCTTCTCTCCACTTTCGTATCTTTTCCGGCTCCTCTTTAATTTGTGGCGCTGATGCTACTGTATCTACAAAAGCATCTATATTTTTATGTAAATAATATATTCTTATTAAATTCTTATGAGCATATATATTTTACCTAAAGTAGGTAACGTTGAACAATCGGTAGGCTGTACAATGGTGTCTATGATTTCAAAGCTACCTTCGACATCACTACCTGGACCAAGTTTTAAATTGCCAAAATTTCCAGGTAAATCTTCTACTAAAAATATACTTAATTGTTATATATAATGTATACATTAGGTATAATAAAATTATTAAGAATACAGAACACTTTCAAAGTCAAATGTAAAGTATAATTCACTTATTGTGAAACTATTAAACCCTTGTACTATAGCAATGTTTGAGACTTATAATACATTTTACAATCAGAATATAAGAAACACGAATCCAACTCATAGCAAATCTTATATGTCAAACATAAAATATAACACTGACTTTGATATGCAACTCTGCATTAAATCATAGTGCAAAAGATAGATAATAATTTTTTATTTGAAAAATAGAAAATAAAGTTATATTTATTAATTCACCTTCTCCATTAGAAGCTGCTGCTGCTACTGTAGCCATAGAAACAGGAGGAATTTCATCTTCTAATCCTGCTAATTGATCCTGTTCTCTTGCTAAAAATTCAGCAGCAGGATCTACTTCCGTGTCGTTTACAAAATTGTCTCCAAATGCGTCCATGATTATCTAACTGATTGAATATAAACAATATGTTATAAAGATAATATTTTTCATACAAATCTTCATAACATTTATGTTATAAACTTGTAATAATAGAATTATAATAAAAAGAATTCTCCTCTTCTAAGCAGATTAAATCATTTTAACATCTAGTGTCATAATTTTATATACAATTTAAACTAAAATAGAAATAGATATAAGTATCATGCATTTATTGTACTAATTGAAGAGTATTTTAATATCTTTAATTATATGTTTTATATTAGTAAGAAATAAATATATATATATATGTTCTATATAAAGTTTAATATTATAGGTTAGATTTAAACACATGACAAATTATGAAGATTAATCTCAATGAAAAAAAATATATCTTTAGTATAAAATAATCAAATATCTTTTAATTACATGAAAATAATTGTATATAATTCACAATGGAAAGTATATATAATTTGTAATATTATTATTCAAATGAAAAAAATCAACTTTCTTTTATATATTATTTCAATGCTTTTTGATGACCCAGAAATATTAAAGTATACTAAACTTTGTTATTTAAAAACTACTTACGGTAACACCCCCTTTCTTTAACCTTTTAGATTTCTGTGAAATGTCAATTATAATTTGACAACGTCAATACCACAGTGCGCAGTGCACACATGCGCACAGTCACAAACTATAAAGCATAATTTCTATAACAGTCGATGTCTTCATTCATAGTTGAAAACAGACGAATCAACGTAATTGTATACTTTTATTTCATTTAAACTTGATTTATGATTGGCTTAAATATTTCATTTAAGATCTCAGCTTTATTCTGATTTTATACTTTAAGTCTAAATTTGAACGATTCATTTTCGGACAATCATGGTCCAAATGAACCTTTACAATTATGTAAAGTTTTAAAAAATTCGGTGTTAACAAGGTCATATGGTGTTTTTGGTAATGAATTATAACCTATAAATAAGAAGTAAGCAATATTTTTATAGTTTACATCATTCAGTTACTGTTTTTTATTAATAAATTTTCAATATATATACTCATTTGAAACAAAACACTATTAAAAAATTAAAAATACAATTGACTGGGCATATATTATAAATACGAAATTGATTTATGTTTTCTTATTAACTTAGTGTTATTTGAAGGTACCATATTAAATATGGAATAATAGAATTTAATATTGTTGGCAGCAGAATGATCATAATTTACTGAACAATAAAAACAACTATTTACATATTTTGAAATTCATCAGTGCCATTAGCATTAAGCATCAGAATATTAGGATTTTCCTTTTCAAAAGCTGTCGCATCTCTTCCACCAGGTCTTTCTTCTTGTCCCCATTCGCCAAGAACTCCACGCATTACATCTGGTTGTTGTCTCAGCTTCTCTTCTTCTTTCTGCGACATTACTAACAGTGTATAGTCAAAAGTAACAAAACAACTAATAATTAGAAAATATGTGATTATTTTTAACGATGAAAATTAAGCCACAACAATTTTTATTATTATTGCTACTAAACACAGATATTTATTTTTAAATCGTATCGATAAATTAAACATAAATATTAAGACAATAAAAACACAAATACTTAAAAACAAATATAATATTTAAAAATTCATTTTGTAGAGAATACGGTTGACAAAACATTATTATTATATCAGTATTAATATTATTATTATTATTATTTTTCACAAACCTGTCTGTCTTGTTGCGCAAATTTGTCAAACATATTTGCATAAAGTTTCTTTTCTTTCAGTAGTTCTTTCTTAATTAAATTATTACAAATAATTATTTGTTTGGTAGCAGCTACATTTTTTGGTTCTATTTCTAATACTTTTTCAAAATCTTTAATAGCTGCTTCAGGCAATGTTAACGCAAGATAGGCTTGTCCTCTTCTGAAATATGCTTTTTCATTTTGTGGATCTATCTTCAAAGCTTCCGTACACGCGTCTTTGGATTCGATGTTTTGATCAGTTTTTAAATAACACAATGCAATATTCAAATACGTAGATAAAAGTAGACTTTGGCTTTCCGATTTAAGTTCGTTTTCAAATTCCTTGTCATACGATAAGAAATCCAAGCCCTTTTTGTACATTTTGATAGCTAGATTATATTTTCCTTCTTTGAAGTAATTAGTTCCTTTGTCTTTAGAAATTTGCGCCTGCTCTAGTTTCTGTGATCCATTTAAATTCCAAGTTTTTAAGGCCTATGTTAATTAAATCGTTAATATAATTAGGATCAAAAAAATAAACTAGAAAATATTTAATAACTATCAAAAAGATTATTACCTTTTCAAAGCTTTTTAATTCTACGATATACTCTACATTCGCGTTTGGTGGAATGTTAAATTCGGGTTTACCTTCCGCTTTAAACGCGTATTTACTTTTTATCTTAAGTTTAGATTTTTCTCCACTCCTGAACTTTTCAAGTGCTTTTTCTACACCTTCTATAATTCCATCTTTCTCTCCTTCTCCAAGACAAAATTGTACGTCTCTGTCTTCGAAAACTTCATCGTTATACTTTCCAGTCAAATGTACTGTTAAAGAAAATTTAGTTATAAATTTAGTGTTATTTTGATACATAAATATAATGAAGTATTTAAAGATCATACATACTATTTACTAAAGAACCGTCACAAGGATTAGAATGATCTTTTCCTGGAATAATTTGAGCTCTTGTAATGCTTCCATCTGCATCAGGGCTTAAATCCTCTTCCGTCCAACTGAGCACTTCGATCTGACAATGAATATAAAATTTATTAATTAATTAAATACACTATATTTATCGTTTCTTTATTTTCTTTTTTATATTTATTTTCATACATTTATATAGCATAATAAAAAGTTTTCTATACCTCAAAGTTAAGAGTTGCATTGGGAGGAATTTTTGGAGGACTACCAGTCTTTCCATACGCGTACTTAGGAGCACATGTTAGCATCGCAATTTCACCTTTTTTCATTGTAGCTACACCTATATCCCAAGCTGAGATAACATCAGACATACCCAAATTAAATTTGAATGGTACGTTACGGTCTCTGCTAGAGTCAAATTTAGTTCCATTTAATAGAGTTCCAGTATAATGTACTGTTACTGAGCCTCCTACTGGTGGAAACTCATCACCAACACCTTCTTTTAGTATTTGTTTAAGAATACCACCATTTTTGGCAGGTGAAATATCTATCGTAGCCATACTAGAAAAAATATAATTATTTTATATTAATAATTATAATCATATATTAACTTAAGATCTAATAAATAAATAAAATTGTAATGTTATTAAATACCTTCTTTATAATTTAATTATTAATCGTTAATTCGATTTAAATATATATAATAAAAATTACATTTAAAAATATTTATAAATATCAGTATGTAAAGTGTTAGTAAACAAAATTTTAAATATGAAATAGAAGATTAAATGCAATTTAAATTATATTAACTAAATGAAATTAAATTTAAATAAAAATAAAACTATAAGTAGAGATTTTTATTATAGTATTTTATTAAGTATGCATTCGAAATAATAATTATACTGCGTTTAAAAAATAAAAATACATTAACATAAATGATAGTGATCTAATGAAATAAATTATTTAAATATGATTGTGAAATAAAATCATACTCACGTTGTATTTTATTAAAATAAAATAATTTTTAACTGACAAATTCTTTTACAAGAGATTTAATTTTTGGACATTCAGTGAATATAAAAGATAGGTTTTCGAGAAAAACTATTTCTTATAATGCCTTTCGTTCCATTCCAAACACCGGTTAAATGAATTTCATAGAACTTACTAGAAAATGTATATATGACAATACAAAAGTCGAAATTAGGTTAACGAGAATTTTAATCGATAGTACTGTCAGTGTCGATCTTTCGATTTATTTATTTTCGTTCGATTATTTATTGATATCGATATATTCTTTCCATTTTAAATATTTTATCATTTATTTATTTAAAATTAAATTCATTTTATTACAAATTTGATAATAATCGAATACAAATTAAAAATCTATATTTTTTAATATTACAATTAGAAATATAAAATATTATACTATAGTTATATTTTATTTTAACAATATAGAATTAACCAATGAAATAACTAGGATATATTTTTCCTCGAAAGACATCTGTCGGTTGTAAATATCTGATTTAATGTTGTATATCTTATACTGATATGATTTAATCCTATTTCAAGGGATGTTAAATTAATATCATCGGTAGATCATGGTTACTCAAATATCTAATTGCGTAATTAAACTAATTACGTAATAAAAAAAATGAAAAAAAAAATTATATTTGTTTAAGTTTGTCATCAAAAAATTGTGTAAGATAGATACGGTGCGTGTTCTTTTATTTTCAAGAAACAATGTGTAAAGTGAAGTTAGGTTAACTTTATCGATAGTGTGTTATTAAGCTATTCAATGCTTGCCACCCGCCACATCGCATTCGGTGCATACTTCAAGTTAATTGAGCACCGTTTAATCTGGAAACGCATATAATTATATTATTTTTTAATATATAACTATATAATACTAAATTACAAAATGCCGAAAAAACGGAAATTATCTAATCTCCACAAGAGGTGTCGTTTTTGTTTAAACGAGAACGATTGTATGAGTAATTTATTTGATGAGAGTCTACAATTGCAAATCAAGGATTTTAGCAAGTGTACCTCCATTGATGTAAGTTGTTTATAATATTTCATTATTTTATCTTTTCATTCTCTTCTTTTTCTTTTATTCCTTTTTTTGATCAGCGTTATTTATTGACTCATCGTTTTCTTATATTCTTTTTCAGATTAAAGATGAAAAAGGTTTGCCCTGTGCCATTTGTTACCATTGCTTATACAAATTGAATATGTGGGATGAATTTAAAAAACAATTCATACAATCTAATGAATTGTTGATGAACCATTTGGAATTATCTGAAGCATCTGATAATACGGTACGTTTTTGAATATGTTTCATTTAAATTATCAATTAGTATTATTGCTCACGCGTAAGAATTAATTTTCTGTTAACAAATGTTCCTTGAATGGATTTATTTTTTAATTTTTTTTATTATTTTTTTAATTATTTTTTTAGAGAAGTATAAGTATAATTTCTGAAATAAAATTAATATATTTTAGATATCGCAATATAAAAGAAAACTTACAGAATTGGAGCAGAGTAGCGATGACATTTTATCCGATACTAATGACAAGGTATAAATTTAATATTAATTTAATAAATTTAAAAAAATTGCGCTATGCTTTAATGTGCAGAGCTCTGTGCCTCTCATGTTTGGTCCCATAAGATTCACCATGAATAGGACTCGTGTTTGGGTTGTAAAGCATATCACGAGCTTCACGCGCTATAGTGCAAGAAGTTAATTTTATTAATATTCTTTAAAAAATAGATCTTTTTTCTTTTCTAATAACATTTCTTAATTAATAATATTTTCCAGAAAAAGTTAAAATCAGAAGTTCCTCCGTTAATACCATTGGAATTTGCAAGTGTAGATTGTGTCACAGATCAGAATACATTGAAGGAAATGTACATATCAGAGGACGAGCCTGCATCTTCCAAAGATTCATCTCAAAAGACAAATGACAATGTTGATATGGATAAATATGAAAAAACTAATGAAACTGAAGGGAATATTCAAGTAAAACCATCCTTGGTACCAATGAGAGTTAAATCTTTGAGTGGTAAGAAAGGTAGAACGACGGAGAGAAGAAGAGCTTCTACTAAACGTTGGGTAGCAAGGAAAAAGGCTCTTTTAGCAGCAACAGGAGAGCATCCTTCTGACACTGATTCTATTTCTGACGATCAGTTATCACCCGTACAGAAAGCAAGAGCTAAAACGAATGCAGATAAAGAAGTTGAGAGACAAAAGCGATTAGCCAAAATATTACAAAATTTAGAATGTAATCTAAGCCGTAATTATGATGTTAAACATGG
This sequence comes from Mischocyttarus mexicanus, assembly GCA_023678845.1. Lineage (NCBI taxonomy): Eukaryota > Metazoa > Arthropoda > Insecta > Hymenoptera > Vespidae > Mischocyttarus > Mischocyttarus mexicanus. Next base: position 245,749 of record JACGTP010000001.1, read on the forward strand.
TAGTGACAACATTATTATGGATACAGATTCAGATTCAAGAAAAACGAGATCTCAAACAGCGGTCAATAGCGATGCTGTGTCCAGTGAAAATAAAAGTCCAACTACGAAACAGAATAATACACAAGACAAAATGACACAAAATGTTGTGGAAAAAGAAAGTTCTCCTATTTCTATCCAGGAGTACGATATTACAGATGGATCTATCAAAAAGGTTCAATTAAATAACGATAAGGATGAATTTTTACCGCATTCAGTGAAATCTGAATTAGAAGTTGGCGATGTGAGATATATCGTAACAACAACGTTAGAATTAACTAAACCAGAATACAATAACAAAATGCACTTAAATAATTTACCTAAAGAATCTAAGACTTTAAATATAGATGAAAATAGTCAAGAAAAGAATACGGATATTATTGACGCCGTACAATTACGTAGGATTCATCCAACAACAAATGAATCTAATGATAAAAAGTTTATTGAAAAATGTTTGAACATAGAAGTGGAGGGAAAGGAATTAGAAATTCTGAAACAAATTCAGCATGAATTAGCTGTCTTCATGGAACAAAAAGTGAAATATAGATTATTTGGATTAGATAGTAACGATTTAAAAAATGAAGAATTACAAAATTTGTATAGCTCATCTTATCAAACATTAGATCAAAAATTAAAAAATATTATTGAAAAGACGATAAAGAAAAATATTGAAGCTTCGTTTAAATCATTTGAATTTTCTAATCGCCAATCTAGAACCGTTTCGGCAGAATTTGTTAAATCAGCAATGGTGTCAAAGATGTTTCAACCTACCGTTGTATTAAAGGTTTTAGATTTTGAACAGGAAAGTAAACTTCATAGAATTAATAATTTACACATTCTCGATAAGCATAAACCTATAAACAAACTGAATAATCCTTTTGAAATATTACCTAATAAAAGAAAAAGAGTGCCATCTAGAAAATACAATGATTACAATACATCTACTATGGATTCGGATTCTAATGAATCGGAAGAAGTTATTTCCCACAAGTTATCATCTAGTCCAAAATTATATTCGTCTTCTGTTAAAAAAGAACTAGAATTAAAGAAACAGTCACTTCAAAAAATTTCAGAACGTAATATCTTAATAACATCAACACCAACACCAGTTGCTAAAAAATCTACTGTTGGATTTCGACAAAATGTAGAAAATAGTAATAATTTAACAAATACGAATTCGACGATAAATGCAAAACACATTTGCGGTGTTTGTAATTTATCTTTCAACGACCGTTCAGAGATCGAGGTACATATGAAATCGCATAAAATGGATAATACTATTCCACGATCCAACAAACATAAAATGATGCGTTGTAAAAGATGTCACGAAATTGTGGAAGCTAGATTTGTAAAATCTCATGTATGTCGTTCAACGAAACAATTGCATAAATGTTATGTATGTAATGTTGTATATAAAACAGAAAAGTTATTAGCGCATCATTTAGAAAGTCACGATCAATCCGAATTTAATATTGAAAATATAGCTAAAGTTGATTCTAAAAAATTATCAGATACAAATAATCGAAATTCTTCGATGCTTGGTACTCCAGTTAAGGATCAAATTAAAAAATCAATTGTAGGTGCTCATATGAAAGCAGTAGAAAATACTTCATTAGAAAATACAATTATTTCTAAGGGCACAAAATTAGATGGAATGAAGGGTATAGAGAAACCTACAAATACCTATACTTGTTTTGTATGTGATAAACTTTTTACTGACGAGGAGGTACTGAAAGATCATTTACAAAAACATTGCGAAGAGATGAGTGAAGATGAACATAGTATAGGAAAAGAACAATACCAATGTGCGATTTGTGGCGATTCCATGGAATCGGGGGATGCACTTGAGGTACATGTAGAAAAACATCTTTTTGATGATGAAGACGACAATCCTAATCTTATTACAATAGGAACAGATAATGAAAAAGCAAAAGAATCATCTTATCAATGTGTACAATGTTCAGAAACATTTAATTCAGAAATATTATTAGAAATACATATGCAAGGGCACGCAGAAGAATCTGCGATAGAAGAATGGGAGAAGCAAGGAATGAAGGCATACGAATATCAATGTATGATTTGTGATGAATTATTTGAGGCTGAAGAAGTATTGTCAGAACATTTAGATGTACATAATAGCAATGCACATGTATGTCAATTATGCGAAAAACCATTTCAAACGCTTTTAGATTTACAACAACATGTTGCAACTCACTGATATAAATATGCCTCAACTTTACTTTTGATATAATTATAATAATATATATATGTAATAATATGCTATAAAAAAGTTACGCGGGTTTTCGTTTTTATATAAGATTATGTAATGATAAAAATTGTTATTAAAATAATTGTTAATATAAATGGATTCTAAGTTGAAAATTACAATACAAGAAAATTGCGTATGTATATATATACATATATATATATACACGCATTCACATATTTACGATTATTTTCTTTGAAATATCTGTTAAGCATATATGATAAATACAGTTATTTAATTTTCATGTATATGTTTTATAAAATATATATATATTTATTTATACGCTTTTGATTTAACTAAGCGTTACTTTGGGATTTAATTTTGTTGAATTCGAGGGTATAATTTATAAATCATATCGATGGACTTAAGGAATATAGAATTTAAGTGATATTAGAATATAATTTATAGTACTTTTGTACTATTAAAATAAACTATAAATGTGTATATGGAATTTAGATTTTAGTGAATTTAATATTTGTACGTAAAGAGTTTCTGTAAATATATATGCATAGTAAAAAGCTTATGTTTTGATTTTTCAAACTAAAGTTGTTATTATTAAAAGCAGAAATAAATGTGTGCGTATGTTTATAAAATAAAATATAAAAGTTATAGAAAAAAAAAAAATAATAAGAATGTAATCATTTTATCTGGATGTAATAGTTTTTAAATATAGTTTAAATTATTTCCCTCGACGTAGGAAAAAAATACGTACAATTAATTATATGCAACATAAATTAAAAACATATTTTAAAAATAATTATCGATTATTGATTAAATAATTAAATAATTAAGAAGGAAGGAAAAAATAAAAAACAAAAGGAGTTTATATACTATATTTTTTTTAAATTGCTATTTAATATAAATCGTTGATATTAATACTGCAAAATATAATAATAATAATAATAATAATAATAAAAAAAAAAAAACAAGGAAAAACAAATACAGGCAACGATGTAGACTTGGCGCGTGCATCTTTTAATACAATTATTTTCCCCGATATAACCAAAGTTATTAAAAATATAGTATATATTTTATACATAGGACATTTATTAGATATACATAATAAATTTTTATACAGAAGGTAAATTCTACATAACAATTTATGAAGTTTTATCGGATATTCTTCATGATTTTTTTTTTAAAGGATTAAAAAGTAATTGATTATAATAATCAGTCGTAGGCTGAATTGAAAACCTTACTATATTCTACCTTTATTTACATAAATATTGTGTACAAGGACACGTATGATTTTATTTATAATTTTTTAACTTTTATTTTTTCTTTTATTATATAACATACGTCGTATATCTTCTGGTTATTTTACGCGTTATATATAATTAAGAATTTTTATAAATTAAAATACGTACTTCTTTTTTTTCATCATAACTCATAATAAATTATAATACATAGTTTATGTATTTTTATGAAAATTATTTCTTTTCTTTTTTCTTTTTTTTTTCACTTTTTTCTTTTTGTTAACGTTCGTAAAATCTTCCAACTAAATTTTCAAAAGTAAACGCCTAATAATGATTTAAAAAAAAAAATAGAAGAAAAATGCATTACAATAGTGTATCTAACACATTGGTCCTTTAATAATGCGTTATATGTAATGTCAAATAACTTATAATATTGTTTATATTTTACAATGAAGGACACACATATGTAATAATTCACTTCGCTTGTGCTTACGTTTCAATTTTTGGATGAAAACACTTTAACGTGAAATATGAAATAATATAATATATTTTCATGAAATCGTATATTCTTAAATAAGGAATATACACACAACAATTTATATTTTAAGTAGTAGAAGAAGAAGAAGAAAAAAAAGAATACTTTGAAAATAATATTCTAGTCTTATTATTTTGTATATAAAAAGACATATTATATATATACAAAGCATATCATGTATGTATATGAAAGTGATAGTGTGTATAAGTGTATATGTAAAGGGGGTTTGATATTTAAAATGCTTACAAATTTATGCAAAAGAAAAAAAAAAAGAAAAAACAACTAAATGACCAATACATCTTTTAAACAGAACAATGCTAGTCAGTGATTTTTTTTTTTTTAAATAATATTTCAATAACAAAAGAATATCTTGGGTCCCGAATTTTTGTTATTTAGTATGTACGTATGTATATTTTTTAAAGTATCCTAACATATACCTTGCGTCGCATATACACTGTGACATTTGACCTAATAACTTGAAATATTACTAAGTTCTTAATTCTATTATGTACAATGATACCATATAGATAAGTGTAAGGTTTCAAAGGTACGTTTTTCTTTTTTTTTTCTTTTTCTTTTTAATAACAATAAATTAAATAAAAATTGTCTTCAGCCAAAAAGATTCTTCTTAATTGTAACAATAATAATAATAATAGTAATAATAATAATAATAATAATAATAATAGCGTGTTACAAAATGAATGGACTGTACATCATTTAATCGAAGATCTAAGAAGATTTGCATACATGTTATTCGTATTATTTTAATTGTTAATACTAACAATGAATTTTACTAACTTATTACCTATCTAAACAAAAAAAAAATTAATTAACTGCAATTAGAAGATGTTGTTGTTGGTTGTTGTTTCTTTTCTTTCTTTTTCCGAGATCTTTTATTCAAAGAGAACTCATATATATATTTTCATTTAACTATCTTTGATATAAAAACAGAAAAAAAACAGCCACGCGCGACGACGTCACACTGTTTCTTTTATTTTTATTTTATATTCACAGTTAATCATGAAATTTTCAAGTTTACGCAAACCATATATATATCATTGTATATATATCATTGTATATATATCCATCGTGTTCACACGAACAAAACGGTATAAATTTTATTTTTTCTAACAAAAATAAACTTTTTTTTTTGATGACTTACGTCATCGAAGAATAATAAAAACAATAAGAGATTTTGTTCTTTTCTTTTAAAATAAATTTTACTCATTAAGTAACCAAGAAAGAATTTTTTTTCTTTTTTTTTTTAGAAAATTTCAATTTGCATAAACTATTGAGATAATAACTCTACGTAATTTGCAGGATAAAGACCGACTCTACCATCTTTCCTTCCTTTACACCATCCTTGTTCGTCTTCGTCTTCCAATTTTTTCAAATACATCACCTTTAATTATAATAAGAAACGTTCAATGTTGTTAATTTGTTGTAAAGTTTGTAAACAAAAAAATATAAAACAAATATAACAAAGCTATTTTTTAATATATTAATAATGAAATGTCTTATATTATCCTGAATTAATGTAGCTAATGATTTTTGCTGATACAAATTGGAATTTATATATACCTTGTTTAAAACTAAGTTCGTCTGCTTCTGCACCTTCGTAATTATACAAAGCTTTAACCGGAACTCCTGGTTCTCCACTGTCTACTAATGGTTCACCACCATCCTCGTCCCATTCTTCTTCCTCGAATGGATTGGATTCTTGTTTTGCATTATTAGTACCATTCCTAAAAATTAAATATTAAGAACATAATATTCAAATTAAATAATTATCCTTTTTTTTTTTTAAATCGTATTCGTAATCCCTGTGTACATTAAACATTATTATATATATTAATAATTAAAATAAACTTACGTAATTGTAGAACTTCTATTAACGGCGCTACTTTCGTGATTAATTTTTTCCGAAGATTGTTTGCTCGAATTAATAGTATCTGTTTTATTATCATTGTGAAGTCCATCCGTTGATATAACACGACCGGCAGATTTTGACTTTGATTTATGATTGACTGGAGGGAATTCCTAGATTGAGGAAGAAATAAAAATAATTTAAATTTAAATTTATATTAGAGAGTATTGAGATATTTAGCATAGAGAAGAATAAATTTGTGCTTCGGATGATATAAAAACATTTGCTTATGTATATACGTGTATTCTGTGCGTATGATCAAGTATTTAGCATGTACCGAATAATCTTATTTCATTCATATTATATATAGAGCTTAGGTGATAAATGTATATTTACATAGATATTTGTTTTGAATATTTCATCTTACAATGGTGTAAGAAAGATGTTAGAATGGCTTGGAGTTATGATTGCAGCCCAATAATAATAATAATAATAATAATAATGCAAAATGCATATTTAAGAAAATGTTCTTATAAAAAGTTATATGTAATACGTATATATACAAAAGTATGAAATAATATGATATATAAATATATAAGAGAATCGACGATATATTAATTGAAAATGAATAAATATCTTATAATATATAGTAAATGATAAAAGCAAAGTGTATATAATAATAACAATATAAGAATAGAGATGACTTTATTACAGATTTCATGAACAATTAAACTTCAAATTGAAGAAGCTTCAAGGATAATATAAATCTGTTATATTAAAATCATCTCTAAATCAAGGTAATATTTAATACGTGTACCTGAGATCAATTTTAATAAATATAGTTATTTCGTGAGTAAGCCGTTAAGCATTATATATTATAATAGTTAAATTCACTTACAATTAGTGAATGAAATTAGCGAGCAAAAAGCTATATAAAGAGGATATAAATAAAGCTTAATTATTGGGTGAGAGCTCATGCGCTATTGCCATCCACCTTTTGTGTGTGTGATTTTTTTTTTTTATTACATAAATTCAATTCGTGAAAGTATTTGTGCTTCCGAATATGCGTTCATTCCTCCGTTAAAGGCGAGGTTTTAAATGTGCATGTACTACGTTAGATATATATGCATATATAATATATATATATATAATATTTGTAGATATATCTCGTAATAGTTAACAACAAAGAGAAAACGCTAGGTTCTCATGTAAACTTAAACAAAACTTTACATGCAGATCCTCGCCGACCGGTCGTTGATTGATGAGAGTGATGGATCCAGCTGGAAGTGCCTCCTTTGACTTGGAACCCTTGGTGATGTCACGGAATTCCTCTGTGTAGTCCTGCATAATAATAGCAACGCCCAAACAATCACATGCATGCATTCCGGAAAGTAAGTCTTTATGGGGGTTTCTATCTAAGCTTAAAAGATCTCTTCGTTATATATATCTAAGATTTGATTAATTAAATAAAAATCTATCTATATATAAAAATAATTATGTTTATATAGTCAGTCATAAAAGGTTTTTTCTTTTTTTTTAAATACATCTCATTGAATTGTACGTATATATATTTTAATTTATCCAAAAGTGGATTACAATCGGCACCGTTTGTTTAAATCATTTAAATTCCTTGAGTTTACACTTGAGAAAAAAAACAGTTATAATTAAGTGTATGTAAGAAATTGGAAAGAAAATAATAGAAATAAATAGTAATGTAAATGTTTAAAATTCAAAAAAAGTTTTATACAATAACAAGATCAAAGTTAATACGAAGTTGATAAGATACGAATGATTCTGATACTTTTGTTATTTTAGTTTTCTATTATAACACTTTGTGACGGTTCGTACCTATATCATCAAGGATTTTGTTCTTTTGATATCAGGAATTTTTTTCTTTCGATAGTTTTGAACGTGACACCAAATAGGTCCTTATCAACGTTTGTCCGATAGTTTTCATTACGCTACACAAACTTAGTGTTCACCATACGGCATATTGTTAATTAATCGGATATATATATATATACATACAATTCTATGAACAGTGTATAAAGAAACTTTTTTTGATCTGATTATAATTCGATGGGCTTTTAAAAGCATGACGTTACTTACTCTCTCAACGTTATTGACCTTTAACATCAATGAATTATGTATGCATGTATAGGAACGAATACTAAGCTTTTAACGACACAAATATATTAGTTTAAAAAAAAAACCAAAACAAAGATTAAAAATAATAATAATAATAATAATAAATCTGTAATCATCAACGAGCATCAGATTTTGTTTTCACGATAAATATTGTATAAAAAGAGAATACATACGTAAATATAATTTATTAAAATGTTTAAGGCGTTTATTATTTTTAAAGCTGGTTGATGATCAAGAAAAATTAAAAATCAAAAATTAAAGATTAAAAAATTAAAAGAAAACAGTGTAATATTTAAACGAAAAATTATATTTCGTTAAGCTCGCAAAGAAATTTGACAAAAAGCGTATTCAATAGCTGTCATATGTCGACACATAAATTGATATACGATTATACAACATCTATAAAATGAAACGATGATAGGTCATAGACGTTTATTGAGAGCAATATTGTTATTTTATCTCTGCCCTGTTTCATATACTTTTTTTTTCAATAAGAAGAAAATTAAATACGAGATCAATTTATTTAACATTTATCATTATAGTGTGAGAGAGAAAGAAAAGTAATAGACCATGGATCGTAAACAAATTCTCTTGTCGACAAATGCTCTTTCAATTGTTAAAGAAACAATATAATTGCGAATAATAAAAATCGACACAAGTTAATAAAATATAACGATCATATATATATATGTATAAAGAGAAGAGTAATATATAGGAGTGATATATATAATATATAAAACCCACGCTACGGCTATGCGTTCTCTAATGGCAGATTTCCAATTACGAGCAGAAATTTGCATGCATTAGTGTTTTTGTATTTTTTTTTTGTTTTTTCTTTTTTTTTTAAATATAAATAATATACATTTAATCAATAAATTACCTCAAACTGTGGCCAATTCATAGCCATATTTACACCATGATTGTTAGACCACCATTTAAGATCCTTCTCATGATCCGCGTTGTTAATCGTATGGTAAAATTCTTCATAAATTTGTGGAAGCCTAAAAACAAACAAACGAACAAACAAACAAATGCAAATGATGAAACAATTGGAATATTTTTACAAAAAAAAAAAAAACAGAAGATAATATAACAATGAAATATACTTACACTGGATCCTGCGATATATTGAGGCACTTGTGAATACCAAAAAGAACTTCCTTAAAGAATTGAAGTCGTTGGGCCTCCATTTCTTGACATTTATCAAAAACTTGTGACATATCCTCCATATATTTAGGATTATATTGATTTATTTCTTGTAACGCAGCTTCATATTTTTCTTTAGCCTTTTGTACTTCTTCTTTCGTTTTCTGGACTCTATCTTGCATTTTCTTTACCTGTATCAAAATATAATAAATATTGTTTTAAAAACTCTGGTAGTAGAGAGCAATATGGATTTATAGCTTTTATCGAGATAAATTGAAGGTAAAGATTCTTAAGCAGAAGTAGTCCATGTTGAAACTTTGATAATAATGTATAATATACGTTCTTATCGTATAAAAAATATATCTACAAATAGAAAACCCATCTTTACGGAATCTGCTCCTACCAATTCTTTACCTTCTAACTTGTTTGCATCGTAAACAAAGCTGTAAAGATGCCTTCGGGAGTTATCACTTAGAAAGTTTTTCAGTGAATCTATAAAGTTCGAACTATTACTATAGTGCTAGCGAAATCTAAGAAAATATATTATCGTTCGTATATATATAATACAGAGTGTCTTATAACTAATGGTACAAGTGAGTAGGGAATGAAAACTATCGCGAAAAACACGCGTATACATATTTGAAAAATTATCTAAATTATATATAAAAAGTCAAAATTTTAGTAAATATTTTTTAATAAAAATAATCGATCATATATATATATATAATAAAATTGGCCATCCCTGGTTTATACTACCAGTTATAGGACACCATGTATATACACGTATATACCATACAATTGCTAACTTAATATTAAACAGTGATATTAAATAAATATACCGATACTCATTACCAACTATTACACGTTTATGAAATATGTGCATAATATGTGCAATTACGATTATTAGCTAGAATTAAAGTGAACAGAGCCATACAAGATAAGATATGTGAATAAAAGAAAAAAAAAATTAAAAGAGAAAAATATTAATTGAAAAGGATCATCGAATTTATTTAAAGATGATTAATAAAAGATATGGTTTTAATTTTAATGGAGGGGTGCAAATAAAAAAATAAAATAATAAATGTTTTTCTTTAATGTATGCCGCCATTCCTCGGATTCGATTAGATTAGATAGATACTAAAGAAGATATTCGAATCAATGAGGAATCTGGCCAAGCGGATAATACAAGTAAAAGGGAATCTCGATAATCGATATTGCTTACCAGCAGGGCTTTCTGTAATGAGAGAAAAACGAGAAGAAACATGGATTAATAATCATGCTGCATGCAACATCATATACATACAAACTGAACGTCCCCTATTTTAGAATTCCTAAGACACTCTCGTATTCTGAGGCCCCATGCATCACCACATCCACACTCAGTCATCTAAAAACGTTGTTAGCTCTTTTTCAAAGTGTTAAAACACTTTTCTATTATTTTCCACGGATTTTTTTTAAAACCGTCAACAACGATCGTAGCGACGAGTCTTTTTTTTTTTTTTATCTTTTCTTACAAAATATAATCTAAGAAACTCGTACGTTGGAAATGAAAGTACACTGATGGATTTTTTATTTTTTGATTGATTGATTGATTTATTTAGAACACTATGCATGCTGAACGTAAATTAAATAAAATGCAATATATTTTTACTACAAATTATCTACTTTCATTCTCAAAGAAAATTTGTAGATATAGTAATCGAATAATAATTAAAATTGGGGAGGAAGGGGGCAGATCACAACAAAACACTCATCATCGCATTTAAATACTTGAAAGAAATTCTTTTAAGACAATTCTAAACGATTGAAATGATTTGCAAAGAGATTGAATGAAAGACAAAAAGTGGTGCATGCAACTCTGTGTTAATAAAGGATTTGACATACGTTTTCAGAGCCTCGGGCCATCTGAAAATAATTATTGCTAAAGAGAACAATCGAGACTACTAATGTAATATACATATATTCACAAGTGCATAATCGTGATGCACTAGGCATCATGTAGATACTCGTGTATCCACGTGGAAATTAGAGAAAAAGAAAAAAAAGAAATTATATTAAATTATATTAAAAATTAATTTAAACGATTTTATTGTAATCGCGTTATACAAATTTTATGAAATATTTTTTTTACAAGGAACGAGCCAAATTGAGACATGATAAGTTTTGATCATAACGAATGAAACTTTGCTCAATCCTTTTTGTAAGATTCGAAAAGAAATCTACAATAACGTTGAATCGGTGCGTTGTGAGTGTTCTTCTAATATCTAAAAAAATTTCTATATAAAAAAAAAATGTCTGCAAAGTTATATCGCAAAATTTGATTTCGCAAATTCTAAACGAAATTATTATCGTACATTTTATATTTTTCTTTTATTATTTATTTAACAACGTGTTTATCGTGTATTCATTATTTCAATGCGGGTACCCTGATCGTAAAATCAATGAACGATTACATCAATTATTTATATATTTTTTTTACTTTCGTATATACGAAGGTTATCGTGAATAAAATAATTAACCATATCAATAGGGGGAAGCTCGTTTATTGACGGTCTAGATTTCTTTGATCCTTTTAAAAGTAGTTGTTGAAGGGGGGGAGGGAAGGTTATGGTAAACGATGACGTGTAATATACGAAGTGATTCACTTTAAATAAATGGTTGTTATCTAAATTATTTCTTAATTATTCTAACAAAAGTTTCGAATGATTCGAACCATTGCAATTAATGAAGAATATTAAAAGTAAAATAAATTTCTATACACAACCTAATAGAGACTTTCTTAATTTTTTTTTTTAATTCGGAATTTAATACTATTTCAAGATGACCTTTCTATCTCGATAAAAAAAAAATAAAAATGATTATAAGAAAAAATTAATTAGTACATCGTGTGACCCTTTTGATATATTATACACGATTATTGTTTACTGAATATTTGTTTCATTTTGTTGTATTACAAAAACAGTTTAGAAATAATTTATGTGGCATAGTTAAGTGAATCATCCTGTATACTAGTGTATGTTGAAGAAAAAGTAATGATTATATGTATATATGTACGGTTGTATGTATGTGTATGTAATGGCTCCTCAACTACCAACAGATAACGCGTTTATGTGAATAGTTGATCGTGACGCGAGTATAGAAAAAAGAGGAGAGAAAAAAACAAGAAGATAAAAAAAATGAAAAAGAAAAGAAGAATAGACAAGGTCGAACATAATCGTAACGACAAATTACCTGGTCTGGTGAAAGAGAACTATCAGCGGAAGCATTCCTCTCCATGTTGGCTGCAGTTCGTTCAGTTTTGCAGCTGTTGTGATATTCCGCTTTGGCTTTCTCGACTTTCTGTAATAGTTTAGACCAGGGCTTTTGGGCTTTTTTAAATGCGTCTTCCATTTCCTTCCGCTCTTTAAGGGTCATCATAGACTGCAATACAACATCGGCGAGATATTACGAATAATAACGCATACCTACATGAAAATAAATCAACTGTAACTTTTGTTACTCCCTTTTTCTTTGTTTTTTTTTTTTTCTAATGAATCGTTAATTCCGAATTCATTCTTTGATCGTTAAAAAGACAATTCTCTGGGTATAGGAAAACGATATTTTTTCTTTTTTGTACAGGGCCGGTTCGAGGTAGGTTCGAGTTGCATTTTTAGATCCGATCAGTTTTGTTTTATTTTATTTTTCATTTTTTATGAAAATAAATAGATAGGATAAAAAAACATCAATAATTGATGAGATAAATTTAATAGGCGAGAAATAAAATTACTTCAAACGAGTACGTTAATTCCAAGACAATTTTTGATGGACACGGTTGACTAATCAATGTTAATCGTACTTTTAGGTTAATTGTTATTTAACACTTAATAATTGTTTTACGCGATGCTTAAACTAGGTCATTGCAATACTTCGTGCCTTTCTTTTTATTCTTAATCCTAGAACCAGTCCTGAGTTTTTTTTTTTTAAATTGACAGAAACAGAATTAATTAAATTGCATTAGTGTTGTATTGTTCATACTTTGTGATAGGTATCCTTTTGCCATGTCTTCACTTGTTGGATGATATCGTTGCATAGGTTTTCCTTAACTCTAAGATGAAGGTCACACAACCTATCAGACTCGACCAGAACACCCTTCCACGCAGCTTCTGTTGTTCCATACTCTGGACCCTTTTCTATCTTGTCGTTCCAATTTTTCGACCAATTTTTCAACGCCTTGGCGTAACTTTTTTCTATTTCCGCTCTTTCCTGTACCAATGCTATTAGACTATCGCAAAGTTTATGACCGTCCTCGATCCTTTTAGTTGTTCTCTTATAATTTCCTGGTTCCCAGAAGGAATCGGAAGTTGCTATGAGCATGTTATCGTCGCTGTGGTGTGACATCCTAATCTAAATCGAGAAATGCCTCTCAACTGAAACATACAAGATTTTATCAAAATTATTATTTAATTTGACGTAATCGTTATTTTGTTATTAATTTTTGATTTTATAAATTTTCATCATTAATTTATAGGGTTTTTAGTTTTACAACCATTCTACCTACTATAATTATTTATAATGAAATTCTTACGAATGCGAACAATTTTTAATGATTTATCAGTCAAAAGTGTTTTAATGAAAATAACGAAAGGAAATGAATTTGAAAGGTCGAAGATGAACGTCATGTCTATTTCTACAAATGTATCCTACGTATTTGAGCTGACTGGAGTCGACGTAATTGCATTATGAGTTGGTCTGGATCATCGATTGACCCGATTTGCGAAGCCATTATAAATCTGACCTGCATGTGTCTCTCTCTTCTCTTTCACTCATTCTTTTTTTCATTGAAGAATTACGCTTTCTTATTTTAACGTTAGAATTAAGTCAGTTACGCGATGAATTGTTTTAAATGAATTCCAACAATAATGAAATATAGCAATTATATTTAATACATGTAATAATATATAATACAGTGTAAATCTAGTATAAATTATATTCTGTTACATTGTATTATTTATATATTTGGTTGGTGGAAAAAAAATGTCGAATTTATGTCCACAATTCAATGGGATAATCCGACATTTTTTATCCACCAACCTAATATATTATCTTTTGGTTTATATTTTTCGTACGAAAATTGTGTTTTATTAAATTAAATTAAATCATTGACATTTTCAATACATTAGTGAGATAATCATTAAGGTACGAAGTTTCTTTGAGAGATGATTTTGCATTAAACGAAATTTTATTGGACGAGGGATTCTTACAGGAAATGGTTTAAAGTACTTGGGCTGTTAGCCAAAAGGTACAACTATATTTTGTAAATAAGTGGAAAGAAAAATCCTTTTTACGAGTGTGCACAAGAATGGAATTTAAGAATTTGATGGTCGCCGTTTCGTGGATTATAGGAAACTTCTAAGTATTGGAAAAAAGAGGAAGAGTAAGAAGAAGAATAATAATAAGTAGAAGTAGAAGTATAAGGAAGAAAAAGATGCTGAAAAGTCATTCCCTCGGTTTTTTCCGTTTTCAACTTCTACGAAAGATAGGGTAATTTAAACTAAACTATCGACTCGTCGTCGTCGTCGTCGTCGTCGTCGTCTGACCTCGTATTTGCTCTACTTCATCGATCTTTTATCATAAAATCCTACCTCGTCATCGTATTTCTTTCTTCTTCTCATTCTCCCATCTCCTCCTTCCCACCCCTCTTTCTTTTCTTACTGCAGAAAAGAAAAATGAGAATTCTTCGGTTCGCATTGAAGTTACACGGTAATCTTATTTTCTTTATATTCGTGTTACACTAATCAAGAAAGAAGAAAAATATATACTCCACGTTTCAAAAGGTTTTCTTTATTTTTATTTTTTTATTGGAACTTAGAGATCATTCATTTCTAAAAAAAATTTATTTAAATTTATACATTGTATTTTCTTTTATCTAAAAATTATATTGTTTTATTTATAAAAAAAATGAAGTATCGAAAAAGTATCATAAATATGGAAAAATCTTGGATATAATTTGAAATAGAAATATTTCTAATTATACATACACGAATTGTATGAACTTTTTAAACATTGTTTTTCTTTAAATATTAATTTTAAAATTAATTCTAGTATTGTATTTATGAAATTGTATATAAACAAAACTATTACGAGTATCTTGTGTTGTATGCTGGTAAAGGAAGGAACGACAAAAACGAATAGTAGTTTGATGACGATGTTAATCAGTTGACCTAATTAACGAGCTCATCGAATTATGGAGATAATTTAACACTTCGATGGTTAGAATCCTGCTTAATATGCTCTAATCACTCCTCTCGAAATTGCAAGTATGGTGCATCGACCTCCTCTTTGGGTAAGCACATATCTATTTCTATATACTTGTATACATGTAATATATAATATACACAATACATAAACTACCGATCAGAGGTTTAAAATTATTCGCTGATTTAAGCAAAAATCAAATACATTGATAAATCTTGAAATGATTCTTTTTTGTTGTTGTTATATCAAATATTTGATCTTTAATTTGTATTCACAATTTAATATTAACATCGTTTAATTAGGTTTCAAGAGATTTTGATATATTCTCATACGTTTATGACCAAATGCTCGAGAAAGGAATTTTTTTTTTTACTTAAAACATCTTTGGAAGCATGGAAAAATATTCAATTAGAAAAATTCGTTAAACTAATTTCCAGGATATTTAGATTATGTCAAGTTGTCGTTGAAAGGTGACTATTTGAAGAAAAATATTCATTCCTTGATAAAAAAAAAGAGAGAAGAGAAATAGTAGGAAATATAAAAAACACGCTGCTCGTGAATTTATTTGACAAATAAATCAAACCAACCGATTATTTTC